>JAHREE010150483.1:0-10370 GCA_033628505.1 Tringa tobata
CCATTGCCACCATGACAACCCTGGAACTATTGTGGATAATTTCTGCCTTCACACACAGCTGATCAAACATCCACCTTGTTTGGGGAATTATATTAGTTATTCTGTTTCTTCTAATCTCTGGTGGAGGGGATCTGGGATGCTGGGAGTTCAGGGGGCTTTAGAAAATGGAACCTTATTCTGACAGATAATACCTCTACCTGGGCTGGATAAGGCAGCATTTTAGGAGGAACCTAAATCTTCATGTTTACGAGCATAATTGGGACTGTAAAAGAAAATTCTCATGTGGCATATTAGTCCACAGATAGCCAGCTTCGGGTGGAGGGGGTTACCTGTTTTGTACGCATCATTAGTGGGACATTTTACAAGGACTTTTTTTTTTTTTTCCTAAACCAGTGCTATAGTGATTAGACAAATTGGGGCACTGAGAATTTAATTTTCATTATTATCATATATAGGCATCCAGCAGCCCTACACTGTGACGCAGTGATGGCCTGAATGCAACACTGGTTGAAATTTTTCTGTTTACTTGATTTGGAAAGGTTATTTATGGTCATTATTATGCATATTTCTTCTAGAATGGCACCTTTTGGAAACCGTGTTCAAAGTCAGAAACAGTCCAGATGATCTGAGCATGTTGCATCTGATGATTGCTTCTGCACAAAGGATTTCCCATGTTGTGTTGCTCCCAGGACTGGGTGCTGTCGTGGTGGAGCTCTAATTAGTTAATGGGAAAAGGCCCCTTTCTTTTCCATGCTTGGCTTTCTCCAAGATCTGATCCTGAGCTGAACCAGTGCTTGATGATGTGTGGGTTGGATTAGTGTTTCTTGTGGCTGGGATGGGTTTACTGGCTGGTGGTGGACAATCTTACTGGTCTTAAGCATCTTCTACTGGGTGTATAAAGGCTGTGGGACTGGTTCACAAGGCACAGGGACAGCAATTCCGAATGCAGAGGGCATTCCTTTCCCCATCAGCCCATGGCTGGGGTGGCAGAGGTTCTCACCGGTGTCCGAGGACAGAGGTGGGTTCCCACCTGGACAAAGCAGGGCTTTGCTGAGAAGGGTGGAGAAGGCAGCCAGTCCTTACCAAGCAGGATATCACCACCTTCCTCGGGTGAGTGTGCCTGTTCTCTGCTGCTCAGCCAAACCCTTCCAGTCTGCTGCAACCCAGGCAGAGAAGGGAAGGGTTTGGAGATGAGGGATTAGGTGGACAAATGACCCTTCTCCATCCAGCTTGGGGACGCTCATGGGAGATGATGCTAATGGATGGATTGTGCACAGATATTTCAGTCAGTTCAGCCAGATCTGGGGCCTTTCTGGCCCCCTTTCTGGCAAGGAGGCAGTAGTTTTGGATTTTCTCTTACCCAGACTGTTTTCTTGTTTGGGCAGCAAGAGAATTCTGGCATAGCCACTGTGAGATAAAGCTTGCAGAAAGGAGGAAGCAAGCTCTGAGATAAGCCCAAGCTCTCGCTGTGTTGTAGGTACACTGTTCAGCAGTGTTGTCACCTCACAGGTCTGTGCAAGGATGTCTTTCTCCTTTTTCCTCCCCTAAACTGTTTTGGATGGTACAGTTAAAAAACCAACTTGAAATTCATCTCTGGGCTGTGAAACAGTGGGGGGAGATGTGAATAAGTGCTCATGGACTAGTTCTGTCTAGTTTATCTTCAGTCCTTGCATTTTAAAAAAATATGTGCTGTGTAAACCCCCACCCTCTTCCCCCTAAAAGATGAAATGCAGATCTTTTCAAATATTCATGACCTTAAATGACCGATCATGGGAGGAAATTTTTCTTTAATAGGTAGAGATAATAAGAGAAATAATGACTTCTGGTCACCAATCTAATCTTCAGAGCTTCCTTCTTCCTAGCAAATATTTATTCTTCTTAATATGATAGATGGGCACCGTTGCTCAGAAGCCTTGCACCCACCAGGAAAGTGAGATGTCCTCCACCCGGGTCCTAAAACCCATGAAGGAACAGGGGCTACCTCTCCTCCACAGTTGTTTGAACTCGGAATGTAGATTTTTTTATATCAATTACCTTCCCTCAAGCCATAAATCCAAAATTCACCCTTTATGTTTGAGGCACCAGCCTCTGTTGAGGTTGACAACCCGCAGGGGCTGGGGTGTAGCCCCGGGGATCTTGTGGTGTCAATGGTTTCCTTTAGGAATAGCATTTACTGTGGTGGTTCCCGTAAGATTGCTCCCATCACCGTGATCAGATAATATTCATCAGAAGAAGAGCCACTGGCCAGCAGGAAGCACTATAGATGGTGAGAACTGCTGCTTGCTGTGCTAATAAATGGGCTTATTTAAATTTCAGAGTATTGTCTTGTATGCTGCAACCATCAGAGATAATTGTGGGAGGTAAGGAGTTGTGAGCCAGATAATTCATGTTTTGAATTATACTGGAGCAGCAAAAGTGCTTTTTGATTCTTACAGCTGCTGTTTCCCACATTTTCATTCTTCCCAATCTAGATGCTGCTCAGAATTTAAAAATCTTTAAGAAAAAACGCAACCAACCAACTAAAACCCCACAAACAACAAAACAACAACAAAACCCTCCAACTTGTTAGATCAAAAGTGCAGCCAGAATTTCTCTAACATTTAATAAACTATGTGTTCCCTGAGGTTTACCTGCCTGCTGAAACGTTGAGTCAGTTTGTGATTTAATCTTTCTTGAGGTAGAGGCACTAAGTAGAAATAGCTTCTTTTAGACTTATTATCTGATATCAGTTAAGAACCATGAACGTTTGAGCTCTTACGGTGCCGGGGAGCCCCCGTGTACCCTGATAACCCGTTATCCAGAGCAGCGGGGCCTGTCTCTGCCCCAAAGAGCTCACAGTGGTTTCGTGGAAGAGGCAGAGCAGAGATTGTCTTCCGACAGAGATGGGGGATTAATTATTTTGTGCTGGCAGAGTGTTTTATCCATCACAGAAACCTCCTCTGCAGTCCCCATCCAAGACATTCCAGTGCGGTGCCTCATCAGCTGCTGCTGCGTCATCTCCCTGCTGTTGGGAAGAGCCGTCGCCACAGCCCTTCGTTACCAGGGAAGAGCCCCATGTGCCTCAAGTGAGGGATCTTCAGGCTATTTAAGATGGGTAACCCTTTTAGAGATCAACTTCCCAGAGAGCAAACAGCCTCCTTTGCCCTCAGGGAGGAAACACACACTTCTTGCGTGTTGGTGTAGTTGGTAAACTACGAACTCTTCATTTTTAAAGTTGATTTTTGGGAGCTGGGTAGTGGATTGCAGGGTGACCCTCTCCTAAATACACACTTTTCTGCATCTTTTTCATGGATGCAATCACTCATAAAAACATGATCTGCCTTCTTGTAATGCTGAGGTATTTTAAAGTCCCCCACTTTTGCCCTGTAGGGAAATGTGCTTTGTCTTTCGTTCCACAGGTGCCCTGCGAGACCTGTCTCAGTATCTCATTTGTAAAAAGCACTAATCATCACTTCCTTGATGGGGACAGAAAGGTGACATTTTAATATCAAAATGTCTGGGGTTTCCGAGCCACCTTAGAATCAGGATCTCCTGCCTACTGTGCTCTGAGGCATAAGTTAGTCTGGTCTAGCAAGTCTCATTTTCGGATCTGGAGTCCACATCTATTGGTACTTCTGAGTCTGTTTTGGGGAAACCTTGCTTTATTTACTCTGTGCTTTCATTTCTATTTTCCATTAGGGAAAAATTCAATACCTGCCTTTTTTTCCAGGAGCCAGAAAGTTGAGATGGGGATACTTGTAAGGATTAATATTTGTAAAGCGCTCTGAAATCCTCAGATGATTGCGGTTTTACTCCCTGATCAAAATCACATATGCCTTTTTTTCGGATGGTGTTGTTCTTAAAGGTCTTTTCCAACCTAAATGATTCTATGGTTATGGCTCTGCCTTTTCCCCTCTGGATGCTGCCAAAGGGGGGAAAAATACTTGGGAGCATGAACTTCGGTGACACTCCCTCTCTTTCCACATTTCAAGAGACAATTTATGTTGAGGATTGAATTTTTCCAGCTGTATTCAAACCTCATGTCCTTAAAACTCCAGCTTTTTTCTTAAATGCCACCAAATAACTGAATTAATACATCATACATTGCAATTCTTATTCATGTTCCCTGAAGAATTACTTAATACTGGTCTCTTATTAGTCTATCATTAAGGAATTTTTGTGATAGCTGTCATTTTGGCAGCAATTTGGTTGAATTTCTGTTCTGATGCTGGATGTCAGAATGTTCCACGGTGATAGTTTTGAATGCACCTCCTGATTTCTTCATAGGTGAGGGTTGAATTACGTGAATAAACAGAACATTACGCAATAGTTCTGCTGGAGAAAAGGAAAGTGCCTATGGATTAATGTCTCCTTTAAATTTATTTACATTTTTATTTACCTTTATGTAGATTTTAATTTATTTATTAAATTTTAATTAATTTACACTTCTGGCTTGTAGTCACCCTAGGCTAATAGGGAATTGGAAGTTGGTAACAACTGATAGCCTGTAGCCTCTCATTTTTATGCCTTTTTCTCAAGTTTATGAAAATTACACTAATTTTCTTGCATCAGAAAGTTAAGATAAGGGTTGAGCTACTGCCTGTTCCCTGGAAGTCTGATTTTTTCCCCCAAACCAGAAGTAGGATACTCTGATCAGTTATAGAAGTTATGCAATAACATAGTCCAAGAATGTAATAACAGAGTATTTTAATTTTAAAAGTCTGTCTCCATCCCCTGAAATCGTACTCAGCTGGGCACAGCGAGTTGACAGTGTTGTTCCTTTGAGACAACAGCGTGTTGAAAATCCATTTTGGAAGGTAAACTAACGCCTGTACCGATGCCATTTGATGAGTTTCTAACAACAGTGGGAGTTTTCCCCCTGCAGAAGCACAAACACACTTCTCCCTTGGACACACGTGTGCACACTCCCACGGAACGGGAGATTAAGGCTGCAAATACAACTTATTTTTTTGATTTCTTTTTCTTTCTTTCCCCTTTGCAAATGGCTTCTGGCATCATCGCTGTAACTGCCTCTATCCTAGAGACAACAATGTCTCTCGGGAACTTGGTATAAACCTCTTGTAGTGCTCCTTCGGGTGTGTTTTTGAGTTGTATGGTTGAAAGATCCCTGTGTAGCTCCGTGGTGGGGCTGGAGAGTGAGCCAGCTGACTTTTTGGCATATAACCACTGCAGGAGGAAAAAAAAATATAATCTGATATGAACGCTCAGCTGAACAATGTGCATTATTTCTCGTGGAGTGCTTTTTGCCTGAGCAACATCAGTGCAGATGCAGAGATGATGGTGTTTTCCTTTTTCCCCTCCATCTGCAGAAAGTAGAACTTCCCCACTAAAAAAAATTAATGTAATACTTGATTTTTAAAAACTGCTGTTAATGTCTTGACTGTGTGTGCTCCTCTGAGCTATACCATGAAACTCAGCCCATTTGCTTTTGATTTACAACATGCTAAATAGGAGCAGAAACCGACCCTTCTGTTTTGGAAGATTGAACTGGAAATTCAGGATTAACAAAATCTATTTTTTTTTGCCTTTGAAGCAGACAGATGGGATCATTTAACATATCATTTGCTAAAGTTTATTTTGACTCAAGTCTGATGTCAGGTAGCATCCCGAGCAAATATTTAAGAATTAAATACCATATTGCTGAGTTACAACTCTGTTGGTGGTGGTTTAAACTAACTATGGTTATAAAATCACTCCTATTGGCAAAGGTTCTGTTAGCAGAGCAGTAATTGTTTGTATATAGTATTTTAAACCAGTTGTGTTTTCTGCTATTACGTTAATGGAAAGCATGCTTTGACATCTTCCCCTTAGCTCCCTGGCTAAACTGTCTGGATTTGGAATTCCATCTGGCTGCACTGAAGAAACTCTTCCCTCTATTCCCCATCCGACGCTCTGCTCGGTACATAAAGGAGCCTCTGAAAAGGTTAACTGTTTTTTAAGAGAACAAATCATTCTGCTTTTAAAATTGGCAGAGCAATGGCCTTTGCTGGCTACCTGCTGAACTGAGGCTCTCTAGAGGTAGTGGAAGCTTTTTAAAAAGGCTTTGAGTTGTTTGAAGCACGTTTGGCTCATAAATACCTACAGATCATAGCCCATGAGAGACCTGTGAGTCAGGGAGCAGGAAAGGGTCAAGTGTAGATGTTGTAGAAACCCCAGACCAATACCTTAGGTAACAGAATAAACTGATATTTCATTTGACAGTGCCAAACCCCATCCATAATTAATGCTCTTTGACCTGTCCTCTCTCCCCTTCATAAATGTCTTTTTTTTTTCTTTGTCTATTTGGGGAAGAACGCTGCAAACGGGGGATTTACTGTATGGGATGGGGATGTTTGTGTTAGCATCTCTCCTCTGGCTTTCTTTTTAAAGACTGGTTTCTGCAATTCAGTCAATGAAAGGAAAATTAACTGAGGGCAATAATGGTTCGATAGCTAAACAATTCATAATTTACAAAGGGAAAAAAAAGAAGCTGATCCCCGATACCACTGGAAAATATGAACGTTGACTGATTCCTCCAACACTTTTGAAGCTGTGCAGCTCAGAGAGGAGAATCGCTTTGAGGTGATTTAATCAAGACACCCCGGCACTCTCTCTTACGGAAAAAAATCCATTGGGAGCCTCCCAGCCCACACAGGAGCAGGGTCTGGGCTCTCATTGTCTCAGCCTGATGTCCCTCTGCTTCCTACAATGACAAATCTTCATTGTTCTTTGCAGCAGAAGGGGGAAAAGTTGCTGTGGAGGGTTCAGAGCAGTTCAGTGTTTCTTCCACTGTGTTTTTTGCAAAAACCCAGAATGGGTTGATGCTTCAGGCAATTCTAGAGGATGCTTAAAACCAGTAGTATTCAACTGGTGCTCCTGGAGGCACGGCTCTTGGGGTGCTACAGCTCCAACAGCATCCTTCCACCTTCTTGATAGTTCCAGAATGAAAATAGCTGCTTTTTACTGAAGTTTTTAAGTCAGCTGGGGTGTCACTGTGAGGGAGGCTGACCTTGCTTATAACAATAGCAAGTTTGTTAATCCTTGTGCTGTTAATTAAGCTCTTTGTGTGAATTTACAAACATCTGGGTGGCCGAGGGAGTCCCACATTCCTCCAGGAACCTGGCAGAAGAGGCCCAATTCCTCCCCCCGCTTACTCCATCTCATTCATACGATTTAAGAATTAAAAACTGTGTAATTCTTACTGTCGAGGGCCCAGGAGTGTGCAGGTCATCGCCGTGAGATGAACACAGGAGCATGGCGTGGGCTGTTTCAGTGATGGAGTGGCACAAGACATTTAAACTCTGCCTGACAAACAAGTGTGACAGGCTGTTGCCATCTGAAATATCTATTAAAAAAAAAGAATAAGCAGGGAAAAAAGGTGTCCCCAGCCGCTGAGCCTTGTGGTCACTCACTTTGTCACATCAATTCTCTGTCTCGTGTGATCACCCAGGAGAAGACAGTGATGCTGAGGACATTGCTTTTTGCTCTGCATTACCTGCTCCTTTGTAAAACCGTGAACATATAAAATGTGCTCTGTTACAAAATTCTGTTCGTATTTCGGACTGCAAGAGTATTCCTAGAAAAATTTTCTCTTTGTTCATGTTGCAGCACTTTTCTTCTACTATTTGCTTTGCTGATCATTTGGCCTAAGAGGGTGGTTACTTTGTTCTCAGCAGCCGAGGGCTTTCCTTTCTAGAGGAGATGGATTTGTTTTTTCCACCCCTGAATAATTTAGATACTATTGATAGCTTAAAAAATGTTATTTTGCAGAGTAACTAGGTACTTGCCTTAGACTGCAAATGAATGCTCTTCTGTATTTCCACCTGCAAATTGCAAAACTGCTACGTTAGTTTACTGTTATAAAGCTTTAGGGACTCCAATTTAGTTTTCATTTAATCAATTTATTTTGTGGAGGAAAATTTATATCAAATCTGGCAGTCCTTTTAATAGGTGTGTTTCAGAAATGAAATGGTGTCTGATTCGGGTTCCAAATGTGCTGTGACATTAGTGTTTAGAAAAAAAAAAACCAAAACCAAAACCCACAATTATTCCTTCTCTTAATTGTGAAATGGTCAGAGTTGTTGTGTATAAAGAGATTTGCTTTAATTTTGAAAGGTTTTGTCATCCTCAGCTGCAGCCCACTATTACTTAGAAGCCCACTTGTTACTTACGGGTGCAGCTCCAACCCAAGAAATGTCCCGTAATTTCAAACCCAAACATTTTCTGGCTTAGAGTAATGTATTAGAGAAAACATTTAACCTGAAAACTTGAATGAAGATGGTGACATAAAACAATAGGATGCTCTCAGTTGAGGCAAATACGGATTTCTTTGTTTGTAGCCTGGCAGTGTGAGGTGTGATACAGAGTGGTACCCCTCTTCCTGGCCTGTATTGACAATGGTGTAGCCAGCAGGCCTGGGCCAGTGATGGTCCCCCTGTACTGGGCACTGGTGAGGCCCCACCTTGAGTGCCAAGTCCACTTTTGGGCGCCGCACGACAGGAAAGACATTGAGGGGCTGGAGTGTGTCCAGAGAAGGGCAATGGAGCTGGTGATGGGTCTGGAGCACAAGGAGAAGGATCTGGAGAACTTCTGAGGAGCAGCTGAGGGAGCTGGGGGTGTTCAGCCTGGAGAAAAGGAGGCTGAGGGGAGACCTTCTCGCTCTCTCCAACTCCCTGAAAGGAGGGTGTAGCCAGCGGGGGTCGGTCTCTTCTCCCAAGGAACAGGCGATGGGACAAGAGGAAATGGCCTCAAGTTGCACCAGGAGAGGTTTAGGACGGATATTAGGAAAAATTTCTTCACTGAAAAGGGTTATCAAGCCTTGGAAGAGGCTGCCCAGGGCAGTGGTGGAGTCGCCATCCCTGGAGGGATTTAAAAGCCAGGTAGATGTGGCGATGAGGGACATGGGTTAGTGGTGGTTTTGTCAGTGTTGGGTTGATGGTTGAACTCAATGATCTTAAAGGTCAAGAGGCAATTCTGTGATTCTAGTCCCTGAAAGGATGCACGTGTAGGAGAGGAGTGTGTCAAGATGTGAAGCAAAGCCCACCTAATCTCATTGCTCACTGGCTGGTGGCTTGGCTGAACATTGCCATTGCGGGACAGCTTGTGTTTTGGCTGCAGTGGGGCCTTTTGCATTTGAATAGAGGGCCTGCTACCAGGACCTACTGCTACCAGGACCTACTGCTACCAGGACCTACTGCTACCAGGACCTGCTCTGTGCTGGGACTCCTTCCCAGGCTCCAGAGGTGTGTGGCTGCTCCAGCTTCTGCTCTTCCTCCTGTTGCTGGGTTTGCATGTGGAGGCATTCTTAACATTCCTTCCAGTCTGCATTGTAGCTACACAACATCTAATTACACTTCTCCACAACAACTAGCCAGCAAATTAACATTATAATGGATCTTAAGGTTTTGTAATTACTCAAAAATGTCACTGGGCTGGAAGAGAGCTGGGCTCTGCCTCTCAGGAGCCTTTCCTCCCCACTTCCTTCTACCTTTGGAGTCCTCCTGCAGGTGAAAAATGTGTTGTCCTGAGGCCTTATTGTCCGTAGCAGCACGTTCCTCCTTTGTTCTAGAGGGTTGTTCTGGTAATTACTTTGGATACAGGAGTGTCACCCAAATTTGGGACCCGTCTCTCAAGGGGAGATAAATATGTCACTGGATTTCTTTGCTGACCTGAAGTATCCCTGCCATTTCTAAACACTGGCAGCCGCTGCTTTCTTTTGTCCTGTCCCGACTTTGATTTGCTGTTTCTTCAGGCAAAATGTCTCCTGAAACTGCTGGAAGAGGAGCCTTTGGCAAAGATGGGGGTGGTACTTGCCAACTGGTAGGAGAACTGGTTCCCCCGGAGGGAGAGGAGCAGAAAGCCTCACACACTGTGTAGTCTCTCAAATTCTACCTTAGCTTGCTCTTACGTGGGGCAACAGGATCCTTTCTGCTGGCCATCTCCCCTGTTTGGTGACCTGTCCTGGCAAAATCAAGGCTTTATTATCCCAGGAGGGATTATCTGCTCAGAAGGGACAGTTACCTCCAGGGGTTGGGTCAGAGTAGCTGCATCTCCCATTATACCAAAAATTAGGGCTTCAGCCCTGAGGAGAGTGCTTGGGATAAGTGGCTGATGCTGGAAATCCCATGCATCCTGTAGCACCTGCATCAAGAACATCCTATAGGTAATTTAATGGGTATTTTCAACCCTTACAGAATCACAAAATCATAGAACGATATAGGGTTGGAAGGGACCTCTGGAGATCATCTCCTCCAACCCCCTGCCAGAGCAGGTCCACCCAGAGCAGGTCCCACACAAACATGTCCAGGTGGGTTTGAATGTCTCCAGAGAAGGAGACTCCACCACCTCTCTGGGCAGCCTCTTCCAGGGCTCTGCCACCCTCACAGGAAAGA
>JAHREE010150489.1:0-17751 GCA_033628505.1 Tringa tobata
ATTGCTCCTTTTTTTTTTTTTAAGCCAAGAAGCAAAAGGAATAAATCACCCAACAATAGAAGCCTGGCCAAAGTGTTTCCTTCCAAAGAAAAGATGTCCCTGAGGTCAGTGGTGGTGCCCAGCTGGCCCGATGGCAGCAGACACCGAGGAGGAACACTGCCATACTCACACTCAGCCTTTCAAGTGGGATGTAAACATATTTCTGGTGGGTTTTTTTTTTCTCCAGCTATTAACAAGAAGGAAGTTAAAGAGCTTTCTGTGAAAATCAGGTGGCGAGAGCTTACTGGAATGTGAAAGCTCTTAAAAATATACAGATCGTGGGCTTGTGTTTATCCGGACCTTCCCTGGGAGCGCACAGTAGAGCAGGTGAAGAAATTCCACAGGAATGCTCTGCTCTCTAAATGTACCATGCTCCTTCGTCAAAGCACTGATTTCTCCCCGCACCCATGGACTGCACTACTTACTTCTGTATCTGAATGACCCCAAAATATAATTATTAGCAACTGAAAGAGACGCGCTAGAGTTTGAAACTCAGGGCGAGCTGGACAATGTTCAGATCACTTACATCCCAACTAGAAACACTGTAAAGAAGTTTGCAGAAATATCACGACTCGCAGAAACAAATTAATAGCTGTCTGGGAAAGTATACATCCTGACTACATCTTATGTGTGGTGTGTGTGTGTTTGGAAAATAGTGATTATTTTAATAATTAGCGTTCTGTATCTATCTGTGCCTGTGAAGGATCCTGTTTCTCCATCTCGAGCTGTGCTGCATGCGAAGTTCCTGCCTGCAGTCGCACGGTAATTAAGTGTGATTAAAGATGCTATTCATTCCCCTGCAAAGCAGCAGGTAACCACATGTCAGAAGGGGGTGGTGGGAGAACGGAGAAACTTCTGGGCAGTAAAAAGGCTGTTGGAAATGGTCTGTTGGAAATGAGCGATGCCACAGCGTACGGCAGACGCGGGGTTGTGGCCACTGCGGGAGACCGTGGCGTTCGGGAACACGATGGTCACCCTGAAGGAAATAATATCTAAAGTAACCTCTTTATTTCAGTCTGTGCCGGGCGATGCTGGGGCCCCAGTAATGGCCTGGAGAGGACCGAGACAAGCTCTGCTCGGGAACACACCGAGGAGTACCCACCACCACCAGCCAAACCCACCACCACCAAACCCACCAGGGGTGTCCCAGAGGGGTCAGAAGAGGCGAGAAGCTCTGGAAGGCAGATGCCTCCTGGGAAAGGGCAACTACCGCAGAAACGGTGGGAGAAACAGAGGGGAGGAACAGAAGATGACTCTTAGAAAGACAATTGCTCACAGAAGACAAGACTATATTGTCTGAGATCTCCAGAGGTGCCATCCTCAATGGTTCTGTGAGTAAAGCTCTAAAGCTTAGAGAGACTGTATCCTTGTCCTCACAATCATAGAATCAAAAAATCATAGAATGATTAGAGTTGGAAGAGACCTTAAAGATCACTGAGTTCCAACCCCCCTGCCATGGGAAGGGACACCTCCACTAGACCAGGTTGCTCAAAGCCCCATGCAACCTGATCTTCTCATTACCACACTGGTAAGAATTTCTGACAGAGAAAAAAGCGATATTTTTCTTCAGAACTTGCTAGAACCATCATTACCTTGCAGCTGAGCTGAGCTGGATCATCTAACGAGCCTAGAAGGCTCGTTACGTGAGTGACTGAGAAAGAACATGACTTATTAATGGAGCCAGGGAAAGGAACGGGTAGGAACATCGCCACCAAGACGTGAACGTGTCGTCTTTGGAGAAAGCAATGAGTGGTTGATAAATGCCACTGTCTGCACCAGGTATGCAATGAAAATGGTTTCTTCCATTATTCCACTGGACATTATCAAAACCTGCCAAACCACACCTTATATGCCACAGAGAGCGTCCCCAGCTATCGCCCTTGTACGCCCCCGCACTCTGAGTCAATTCCGAGGCCTGAAAACGGCCAGAACTAGCCAAAGTTCTGAACCAGCCTGCCTTTTTGCTGGAGGTGTTCCACCACACACCACCGGTAACGTGGAGGAGAACGAGCCCACAACCTGCCGCGGCACGACTGCGGGCGAGCGTCATTCCCGGTTTTATCGCGTTCACGACAGCACGGAAAGGCAGAGAGCAGCGACTGCGATGGCAAAGCAAGCTCCTATTAGCACTCAACCACAACATAAACCTATTATTGCACATTACAAATCGCGGTGTTATTCTGTTGCCAGGTTATAAGCTCCAGAAAGGTGCCCTTGGAATGCTCACTTCTGACAAAATAGCCCTCAGCTTAACATTTGATCCAAAGGGCTAAGAGAAAAGCGCTCCTTTTTACCACTAAATTGCAGTGTTGGGTTTTAGCATTTCTTCAATTATGATATGGACAATGAAACCGTGTCTTTCTGGATGCATGAGGAATTCTGCTAAATGAGCCATTCAGGCATCTGAACTTAAGTCTGTTCCTTTAATACATTTGATTAACATGGAAATTTTATCTCTTATGTCATTATTTTAGTGCTGTAACATCAAAAACATTAGTCCACAACGTGCCCACGATCACAGGAGGATAGTTTATGGGCTCTAGGACTAATTTCTGGAGCAGGAACAGTGATTCCACCTCCCAAAGTGAGATGCTCGAGCAGAAACGACGACGGAGATGAATCTTCTCCAAGTATAAATTAGCCCAGAAGTTAGCGGGGGGAAATTCTGCTCCTCAGCCCCACTGAATTCAAGGGCACTTTTCCCACTGACCCCATGGTAGCCGGAATTTTATCCATTTTCACACTGATCATTAGTCTTTGGGGCAGGATGTACTGATGGAGTCAGGGACAGCCAGACGCAGAGCTCACCCGCTCCGTCTCCTTACCCCACAATGCAAGGTCCTACCCACACAAGAGGTTATAGAATCATAAAATCATATATATCTATGTATATAATCATAGGTTAGCGTGGCTGGAGCCGCTCTGGAGGAATTTTGCACTCTAGGGACAAGGAGCTCTTTCTCTTTGCATTTCCTTTAGCCAAAGGCTATGGGTACGACACAGCGTAATTCTATTTTGCACCGTGTTTCCTACGGAACGCGCGGCTGTGGCTGGTGGGTACATTCTGCCCAGCCAAGACATCGGAGCGTTCAAATACTCACAAGCAAATAAACCAAGAGCTGAGGCTGTTGTTAAGGGCATGGACACCACACATCTCATCACCAAAAAAAATGGATTAGCAACAGACTTCGTAGGAACCTACATTCCTGGGTACGTTAGGTATCTTTTACCACTTTAGTACAGCTTGTGTGTGTTTTTTATAGGGAGGGAGAATGAAGGAGGAATTATTATAGGTAAAGGAATCTTGCCATCAAAATGTGAGGAAACCTAGTTATTTGACTAAGCAAAAAAAACCAACTAAGTAATTTGTAACAGAAGAATAAAACGAACTGGCTGTGTCTCCAGAGGTCTGCAATATGATCTTCAGAAAAGGTAGCTTGCCAATTTAATTGAGGTAGGAGTTATTTAATTTTTTTATATACAGGTATAGTTTTCAATAAAACTACATATGCCTATAATACCGCAATGGCAGATGTGTCTCGATTATTAGAGGTGGGCTCTGGGGAATAGATACAATGGATCTTGAAATCCGTAAGCAGCTGTTGGGAAGGGAGGGGTGGAACATTGCAACACACACACATGTTCCTTAAGTGCAGTAATGTTTTGTTATTTTACTGCAGGTGTATTACAGAGATGAAATTTAATAACTCACTGTATACAATACCAATAAAACGGAAAGATCCTTTGCCCTGACGCTCACGAGCGAAGCACAGATTAGAAGCAGCTCACACCTTTCCATTCCTTACTGGAAAAAGGGGGGGGAAAAAAGGGGGAAAAAAAAAAGCAAGCAAACCCCCAAAGTGCTCCGCAAGGTATCGGAGAAGGTGTCGCTGATCGAATTCAAGAAAGCCAAGGGCGTTTTCACAGTGAGGTCTCCGAGAGGCGGGAAGCCCCTGTGCGATGCCACCGGAGTTATTTTTGTAATAGTTATTCTTTAGCGGCTTAAATCAGAAGCCTGATTTCAGAATATGCATTAGGCTCAATCTCATGCCGAACGAAGCACTGAAGAAGGACCTTTTAAAAGGTTCAGAGAAAAAGATAATCCCTCCTGCTTTTTTTTTTTCCCCCCCTTTCTGTCTTTGCTGGACTCCTCTCCATATAACTAGAGATGCTGCAACAATTCAGTAATTCACAGCAGAAAAAAGGAAGTCCCAGCACTTCAGGAAGAAAGAAGAAAATGGGCAAACAGCTATTTCTGTCCGTTCCCTTCTCAGCGTGAGAAGAGCAGCATTTTGGGAGGATTTCCAGCCCTGCTGGACACACCGACGGCAGGGAAGGGGAGCTGGGCTCAGTGAATCCACACGTGCTCGCTGCACAACCCGCCCCAATCTTTCATTTCCATTACGCTCATTTTAAAGTCTTCCAGCAGTATTTCTACTGCTGGAAAATATTTTTATATTTTCCATAGAAAAACTCTGTCAAATGTATGTCATATCCCCCCCTCCGATACGCGCACCAAGCCTCAAACATGCAAAAATTAAAATTAAAATTTGAATATATTTTTTTTTAATTAAAAATTAAAATTAAAATCCAAGGCTTTCCTTGGGAAACGTTCAGAGTGCCACTGTCAGGGATGGGACAGGAGGGAAGTGGCCACCAGCTCAAGGAGAAAAACTCAATGACGTCTCCCCTCATGACCCCGAGAGGACGAAACACCACACACATCTAATAAGAAAACCTTCAGGGAAAGCCCCTCGGCTGTCCCAGCTGAACAGAGAGGGGGACACAAGCCCCATGGCGTGCCAAAGGCTCCTCTCCCCCATCAGAGAGGACCAGGGGAAGGAAAGGAGAGAGGACCCACCAGCACCAGGCAGGAGGACGGACGTCAGAAAAAGAGTGGGTCGTGTCTGTAAAGAGACTGCAAAGTCCAACAAATATTTGGAGTCGGATCTGATGGGAGAGGATACAGGAAAACAGCAGCAGCTCCAAGAAGGCTGAACTCTGGCTGGATCCGTGTGAACTTTTGATCGAGTTTCTAGAAAGCTCCGCCAGAACGGGCACTGTCACTCCCCATGGCAGCTGACTGTGCCCTTCATCACCAGCCTCCGGGCAACTGCTTCCAGAGGTGTGAGGCTAGGGGCTTAGGATGAGAGAAGGGAGCAGAGGAAAGCAAGGAGGAAGGGAGGGACCGGAGAAGAATACCGAAAGGGAGACAGAAGAGAGGCAACTTAAATGACAGATGTCACATCACGGTGCAGGGATGCTGCAGAAACCCTGTCCTGCCAGTCCCATCCCCCTGACCTCTCAGGATCTCAGAGCCTGCTCCTTTCTGATCCGGATTCCAGGAATAAATCCCTACTGATACAGTCCTTCAGGAAACCTTGGAGAGCCCCAGGGCTTCTGCAGGTCTGGTGAGAACTGCCCCGGGACACTGATGGCTTTGGGAACGCAACAACGAGCCCTTTTGGTGCAGCTTCAACTGAAGCCACAATAAAACCAAAGTTAAACATCATCCCGGGGGACAGTCCTTCTCTGCACCATGGCATCCCCAATCAGGCTGAAGGCCTCTCAATCGGGATAAAGTTTATTATATTTTGGTAGCAGTTGTGTTTTATTTATATATATATATTAAAAAAAAGCTGGCTGAGCTTGTACAACTGCACTCGTTTTTACCTTAACACTTCATTCCAGAGTCAGCCTTGAACAGCGGGACGGTTCCAACTGGCCTCCCAGAGTATTTCTTGAACATCAAGTAAATGAGTACATCCAAAACCAACACTGAGCCTCACTTTCTAAAAGACTTAGTAGTAAAAACAAGTCATCTTAGGATTTGGGGATTGTGCTTTAAGTTAAAACACCTTAAAAGCTAAGTATCTGTTACTACGCATTTGCCAAAAAGGCATAATCCAAATTTTCAAAGGACTGCCTAATTTATTCCCACATACAATCTCCTGCGTTGCCTTGGAAATCTAGGGTGTACGTTTTCTGGCCATCGAGCTCATTTTACAGTTCTCTTTATTCATCGCTTTTTTGAATTAACCATTGCTCAGAAAATCCCAATAGACTCTGGATCACTCCAAGTCGGTCTCATCGACTATTAACCCATCAGCGGAGCCACATCACCGTACCGCGAGCCGAATAATAGCATTTTGTGAAGCCGGATCCTCTTGTGCTGAGGAATCTCAGTGTTTTATACACACTGGATAATATATATAGAGAGAGTGTTGGTTTACACAGAGCTCTTTGGATGAAGAAGCAGATGCACTGCTCTTCATTACCACAGCCTTGCTGACAACCCGAGTGCCCAGCCAATAATTCAGACTAATACAGGAAACCAGAACAAAGTTAGAGAAATCAAGTAGGTAACACGTTTTTTTTTTCTAATACTACTGCCTTGCTAATCCCCTCTCCCCCCCAAAACCAGCATGATATAAAAAACAATTGATCTTTGGGGAAATGGTAAGTAGCACAGAATTAAGACAACATGCAAAATCCTGACTTCACTGAATGAAATGAGCTTTTTGTCATTAACTTCAATGAAGCCAGTGTTTCAAAAGTGTCTTGACAACAACTTGGGTACATGTTTCTTAGATGACTTCTCTCTAATGGAATTAAATAGTTCCCCAGACAAGTTTTCTTCCATTCCCACTGTAATCAGTGTTGTATTTGCTATGGTTTTCAGTGAGAGCCCAATTGGGCCCTAGGCTCGGAAATAAAAATCATCTCGAAGTAAATGGGTTGCTGCGTATCTGACCTCTTCTCTCATTGGTGTGGAGGCAGCGCGGGGATGGAACCTCCCAGCGCTCCCGCTATTTCTGCAAAGAGAGGTTGCTGGGGTTTTTTCCTACCAGAAGATTAATAGGTAGCAAGTTCAATATCGTTAGGTATTTAGTTTTCCTTAATTGTTCCAGGAACTCATCTACAGAGAGCAATGCATCACATCTGGAGGTAGCAATTTACCTTTCAGAAATCAACAAAATCTGCACGCTCCTCCTGGGTTTAGGAAAAAGGAGCTCAGGCAGCTCCTGCCGCTGCTCCGGTCCCTCGGATAACCCGAGGCTTCGGGGGATTCTCAACGAGCCGCAATATCACCACCAATATTTCCTTTGGAATTCACCAAGTTCTCTTCAATATCTCCTGTCTAGATAAGCTAATCTTTCTCAATACGTGCGAAAGCACATCCCAGAAATCTCGCAATAGGCTTGTAGCTTTTAATTTTCTTTTAAGCCCGAAGGTTCATACTTGTTAATAATTTGGTGGATCCTGATAGTTCTGCAGCCTGGAGAACAGACAACAGATGGTCCGGCCTCGGCATTAAGCATTATTCCTTCTGCACCTTTCAGGAATTCGAAAGATTCTTATTTTAGAAATAATTTTTCTCCTTCCTGGCTGGGCACTGGTCATCTGCTTCATCCATTTTTCCATTCCGTTTCAAGAAAGCGGATGCAAACTGTAGAATGGAAGACTCTATTCCATGGATTGGAATTTTTATTCTTTGCACTTTTATTCTAGTATCTTCCTAGTATTCCTCAAATCTTCATGAATGAAACCGCGGGAAGAGAAAGTGGGAAGGTGGGGTTTCCTCCATCAGCTCTTTGTTGGCCCCACACAACCAAAGGGCACTGCCACGGAGAGACAGTCAAGGATCCATCCTGAGAGGTGACCGTGTCTCTACCAACTCAATTCTGAGGAAAATCCAGAATTGGTCCACCGGAATGTAAAAAATAATTATTAAAATGCTATCATTCAGGGGAAAAAAATGCATTTAGTCTCATATTGCAACCACAGCCATTGGCTTGTTTACTGGAATAAAAGTTGGGCTTTTCCTGGTATGTTGATGGACCACATTCCCTGGCACAGGGATGCTCAGCATCTCCCTGCTCTGCACTGCCCATCGGGACTTAATCCTCTTTTTCACACCCTATGAAGGAGCTCGCCCAAAGGCTGGAGCTGGTTGCCACTTCCAGGTTTGTCTTCTCCTGCGTTCTGGACCAGGAGAGAAGTTCTGGCGAGCAGGAGCGGCGCGTGGACTTCTGCTGCAGGTGGTCGGTGCTGCATGAAAAGAGGAGGCAGAAACGGCGCTGCCTGTTCCTGCAGGCGACCGTCCTCGTTACGGCAATTACCCGGCAGGTCCCCACGGGGGGGTTCAGCTGTTTGCTGATCTGTCACTTGGCCGGGAGAGGCCAGGCCAGGCGGTGGCACGGGGCTCCCGCCTGCCGTCCCCACGGCATTGATCTCCCCCTCCGGCTCCCAGTGCCGTGGGATGGCTCTGATGCTGCAGAACCATCACATCCAGTCATTCTCCAGTCGTTTCAGGGGTATCTGGAACCAGGTCACCTTCCACGACCACTGAAAGCCTCTAACAGATGCCACCTCCCTTTGCCTGAGACATAAATCTGATCTGTTTACGGCAAATTGTCTTCTGAAGCCTACATCTCCACCTCTCTCCTTAGAAACTAAGGTCAACTTTTTACTCCCAAATTAAAGAAAACACATGTGTGCCCTGCAGATATCCCCAGACACGGGTGTGCACAGAGGCCACAGCACGAGTTGTGTTAAGGCATATATAGACCACTTATATATATCCACTTATTTAGGTGCGATGCTATTTTGAACTAGGAAACAATTTCTAACCTCCTCACAGCATCACAAGATCATCCCATGGCAGTAAGACTGAAAGAAAAACTAAAAGGTAGGTTTTCAGATGAAATGTGAAAGCTCAGCAGACCCAAGAGAGCAGCAGAGCGGGGTCTACAAGAGGCCAGAGCTGCAGAGGGGACGGGTGTCACCCTTGCACGGGTGCTACTACACGCTGGGGACAAAAGGGTTGGGACAGAAACACATCCTGCTGCCTCCTAACAATAGCACACAAGGATATTAAAGCACAGCTAGAAATGGCTCCCAAAATTAACGAAGGGCTCTCTTGGACCAGGTGAGGGTAGGTTACATGTGCGATCGTCTGCACGTATCTGTACTAGTTACCGCAAGAGAAACCAGTAAGTCACTTACTGGCCCACTAAGCAGTTGGGTATGGGAAGGTCCAGATAGACCCCTTAGCAGAGGGGGCAAAGTGGCCAGCCAAGGGGCGCTATGGCCACCTGCCTGGAGAAGATGCCACCGCCATCATGGCCAACTGTGTGGAGGAGATGCCACCACCAGCCGCCCCAACCCTGCCTCCAGCAGCCAACCAGACCCATAGGAAGCCCAGTCCATGGGAGCTCGTCCGTCCACAGGAACCCATCTGTCCATCCATCCACAGGAACCCAATCTGTCCGTCCATCCACAGGAACCCATCTGTCTGTCCATCCACAGGAGCCGCCCCAGCACAGGGGCCGGATACATCCCGGAGGGAAGGGGCACGTGGCAAGAGCCAGCCAAGAGCACAGCCCTGGCCTCCAGGCACCACCCACGGCACACACCAACTGAAATTGCTGTTTAATTGCTCAAATAGCTTCATTTTTCTACACTAAACACTTAAAACACAAACCAACAACACAAGAATAGCCTGTTTCCCCTCATTATTAAAGAACACGGACATACGAAAGGAAAGAAGGGATCAAGTATTTCCATTTCCTATAGGGAAATAATATGCATTTTGGGCTAGTTTTTTGATATGTGGTTTTTTTCCCTGGCAGATTTGAACAGTATAAAGCTTTGAATATTAAGAAGGCTATTCAATTCTTTCAATAGTTTTCCAAAGTGGGAAGCTACTGCTCTTAGAAAAAGGAAAGAGAGCCCAGCGCTCTTCAAGAACAAAATGAATTTAAACACGCGATTAATATTGCTACTGAAATAAAAAAGAAAGTGTCTTTAAAAAAAAACAATCAATTGTCTTGAAACAAAGCACGGACTTTTGGCTATTGATAGTATTTTTAGAACTCAGACTTTCTCTGGAGACTTAAAAGTATGCAAATGCAAAGTGCAGAGAGGCACACGCACACACATGCTATACCTTTGTATTACATCGGCATTTTATTATTTAATTAAACTACTCTTATTTTCCTAGCTCACGCGTGCTTCCCTTGAGACGGCTTTGCTGTTAGCCTGCTGGCCTTGACTTCCAGCCAAAAACAATTCAGAAACAAAAAGGGACAACAAATCATATTTTCACAGACATTTTTATCCCTCAATACAACCTTGTTTTCACACAACATCATACAGATTCTATGAAAACTATAATTTATTGCGGTAGCCATCCAACGCTGGGGGCTGCCGGGAGCTCTGCCGTGTGTTGCCACCGGCGTGATTCCCCGCCTCGCGCCGTGGGGCAGGACTCACCGCGCCGAACGGGGCGGCGTTGGGGCAAGGGACGAGAATCACCAGCTCCCACTCGGGAGGTATCAGGTCAACCCAAGCACTCCGAGCCTCCAGTGGCCGTATCCCGGCTAAAAAAGCCCAGGCGGGGGCTTAAAAACCTACGTTTGCAAATAAAACCCCCTTTGTGAGCAACGCCCGCCTGCAGCCATCACCGGTGATGCTGGAGCCCATCCCTGAGATGTACAACTTCAAGAAGCAAAGCTCGTTTGTCAGAGTATTTAGCACACCCCTCCGCTGGGCAGACTTTCACTTACCTGGTGGCAACCCTGTAAATTGGAATCTCTTCCATACGACGAGTACGAACCCCTTTCTGTTTTACCTGTTAACAAAAAAAAAAAAATAATTAAAAATAAATAGATGTATAACAGATATAAAGAGATACATATAGCTTCTCTAAGCCCTTTATATGACGTTCACCACGTTTTCTGAAGGCTGTTTACCTATGTAGAATAGGCACTGCTGACTGCGCAACGCGCGTAGGCAATAGGAAGGGATTAACGCTTTTTTCATGCTGAGGATGGCGATGGGAAATAAACTTCCTCATCTCGGCTGTGCTGCTCCACACGCTTCCTGGACCTGGGATTTAAGGGCTTCCACCTGTGAGCAGATCTCCTCCGTGCCTACCCTTGGGCTTGAGGGCTGCGTACCCACCCTGGGACCCTACGTGTCCCTCACTCTATGTGTCCCTCACCCTACATGTTCCTCACTGTGCATGTCCCTCACTCGATGTGTTCCTCACCATACATGTCCCAGGGCACCCTATGTGTTCCTCACCACACATCCTTCACTCTCTGTGTCCCTCACTCTCTGTGTTCCTCACTATACATGTCGCTCACTCTCTGTGTTCCTCACCCTACCTGTCCATCACCCTATGTGTTCCTCACCATACCTGTCCGTCACCCTATGTGTTCCTCACGATACATGTCCGTCACTCTATGTGTTCCTCACCCTACCTGTCCGTCACCCTATGTGTTCCTCACCCTACATGTTCCTCACTCTGTGTTCCTCACCCTACCTGTCCCTCACCCTACCTGTCCCTCACCCTATGTGTTCATCGCCCTACCTGTCCCTCACTCTATGTGTTCCTCACCCTACCTGTCCCTCACTCTATGTGTTCCTCACCCTACCTGTCCATCACCCTATGTGTTCCTCACCCTACCTGTCCATCACCCTATGTGTTCCTCATGATACATGTCCGTCACCCTATGTGTTCCTCCCCCTACCTGTCCGTCACCTTATGTGTTCCTCACCCTACCTGTCTGTCACCCTATGTGTTCCTCCCCCTACCTGTCCGTCACCCTATGTGTTCCTCACCACACATGTCCGTCACCCTATGTGTTCCTCACCACACACGTCCTTCACTCTCTGTGTCCTTCACCCTACGTGTTCCTCACCCTACCTGTCCCTCACCCTGCGTGTCCCTCACCCCTCACCAGCCAGCTTCGCCCAGAGCTGCTGGGGACATAGTTCCCCACTCTCCTTTCCAGGCGCCAATTCCCCGGCAATCAAGGTGATGATGAAATTTACACCTGGGAAGGAGACACCGACTGGGAATTGGCCATTCGCTACCAACCCTGGGGCTGCGAGGACTTGAACGGGGGCCCAACGGCTGCTGAGACTCTGCCAGCCCTAAACACCCTTTTCTTTTTTTTTTTCCCCTTCTTTTTTTTTTTTCCCCGGGAAGCCTTTAAGACTCAGATCCAGCAGCCTGACTTGCGGTACCGGTTACGGTTACGCCATATTTACAAAGGAAAAGAAAGGTCCTTTCAGGTCTGAATGGCCAGACTGGAGAGAAATCAAGAAGGGAAGAGGTGGTTTCTGCAAAGCATTAAGTCATGGCTGAGCAGCACCGCACCACGTGCTCCGGAGACAAAGAGCAGTCAAGAGGGCTGATACAAAACATATTGACACTAAAAGACCACCCTTATGGTGAGGATAATCACGGGAGGAGGGGGGGTGTGTGGGGGGGAGGTATTATCTAACAAAACATCCAAGAACACAGTAAAAATCACTCGTAAAATTAAAGTTTTTATGATAGGCTGGGGCATAAAACCCAGAGCACACAGTACCAGTTACCGGGGACCAGATGCTCGCTTTATCTCCGCGTGCGGCTCCCAGTGGCGCCGGGGACACCTCTGCACCTACGAGCCAGGTCCGTGGGGCTGCCAACCCACCCCCCCCAACCACCAAAACTAAAGCCGCCGTGCCAGAACATCTACCAGAGCCCTTAAAAAACGTCCTTTAACCGCCTTTGGAAATATCCCGCTATAATAAGGACAATATCCACCGACCCGACAAAGCCAGGGGTGGGGGTCCCTGGCACCGCTGCCGCTCGGTCTTCCCAACGCCATCCAAATCTCATAAAGGGACCCAGGGTGAGGCACATCGTTAGACAAAGGATGACGGAGTTAATTTTAATCATTCCTCAAACAGCGTGGCCACACTCTGACTCCTTTCCTTTAATGTACGGCTACCGGGTTTGATAGCCCTTTAGAGGAATTATTGGTAAAGTTTGACTATCGCCAGTGGTTTGGAATAAAAAAAAAGAATAATCATCTTTCTCCTCATCATAATTTAAGACTCTAGAGCTTGCTTTTGTTTCTCGATTGGGGTTTTTTTTGTTGTTGTTTTCCACATGAAGTAGTTACTTGTACACGGGAACCTCCAAAATTTATTTGCAATTCATAGGACATTTGCACATGTAATAACTTTTGAAAGCACTTGCATGCGGTTATACAAAAATGATGGATCACCCACTCCATAGCCCCCCTCAGGTTCCGGAGCCCTGGAAGCCTTGGCAGAAATAACTCAAGATTGAAATGACAATGAAATTTTAATCGTGAATCCCCGAGCCCAACGCCGAGGTCTGAAAACAAAATGTCTCGCTGGCGCGCCTGGAGTTCCCTGTGCTACTTCCCATCACCCCAAGAGGGCCAGAAAGTCGATGCAAATAACGAGCGGGGAGGATTGGAGAGGAGGGGGGGATAACACACACACACAAAAAAATCCCAACCAGAAAAATAGGGTGGAGGGGAACCAAGTAGAAGCAGCGAGACAAGGTACTTTGAACGCGCTTCTCGCCGGGTATCAGCAATCTTCTTTTCTATCGTATCAGACACAGGCAGCCTCATCTTAATTTCAGTTGTTAAAAAATATTTATCCAGATACAAAAATAAACCCACTGCAAATTACAAGTTGTCAGGGTTAAAATCTACTTCTATTTGTGTGGGGGAGGATAAGAGAACAGCATAGACATGAATCATTCTCAGTAATTTGAGTGTTTCCATGACATCAATGGGCACTCGTCCAGGACTCTGTCGAAGTCTGTGAGGTACCAAAGCGGCACAGCAGCCAGCAGGAGATTGACTTTTTTTTTTCTAATTTTTTTTTTTTTTTTTTTTTTTTTTTAGGATTATGCTCCTTGTAAAGATTTCATCTATAGCATCCACTTTTTACCACCAAACAGATAGCTTTTGGAGATCAGGAGTGAACACGTTTCATTCGGAGAGTGTAAGCCTTTAACTTTATTCCATTTGTTGTTGTTGTTCCCACACCCGGCTAGAAATCTGCCTCCTCCGTTAAGGACAAATAAACCAAATTTATGAAAAAGTCAAGAAACCGTTAAAAAGATATACATACGTGGATTTTCCCTATCAACGGCAATTATGAAATTATCATACTTTTTTGTAACGACACTTCATTTTGGGAAGGGGGGGGAAATATCTTTTGTATAAACTGTCCGTTTAAAATTAGCTACAGTCTTGATGTCGATTTTCTGCTTAAAATTCACTGGCACATTTGTTTCAGATAATAAAATTTGCAAGAGTGCTGATAATATGCAAGAGTAGGCTCTTTAAGCAACTATTTGTGCTCACAAATACAAAAGCTTCTCCTGAATTTCCACGTTTACTGTACATTATGCATCGTTTTCAGTCACTTGAGCACCCCAGCCCCTACTCTGCCTTTTCCAAGGTTTGCAACAGCTAAAGATTCTCTCTCCTTTTTTTTAAAAAAAAAAAAAAAAAATGTTTTAAAAAAGAGAGAGCGTCTACAGCGATGTAGACACCCGACGCATTCACTGCGGAATTTTCGAGACAACCCTCTAGTACTAGAATGCGGCAGCCGCTGCGGATATTTTTTGGCACAAAGACAATGGTGGCAGTGCCAAGCCCCATGGCTAAAACTACTCAAAAGAGGCATAAGGGTAGCATTAATCGTTCAAGTCTTTTACTGCATGGAGTACTGTTGTCCATATTTTAAAACCTAAAAGTACCCGTTAGTAATATTTGTTGTAAGCCAAGAAAAAAAAAAATAGGGGAAAAAAAAAAGAGAGCCTGAAATAGAGACGAATAACAAATCTTGTCAGACATCTGATTAATTTTTTTCTACCTAGAGGACCCAAATGCTGAAATGTGCCATTTGTTCCCAGCCCTCCGAACACGCAACGCGATCTATACCCTTCCCTGGCTTTACGATCTGACAATTGAAACAAAGCTCCATGGAAGAAGTTGACCTACAAAGGCTGGTGAATAACTTTCAAGTACCCACTTGCTCTTTAGGTAAGGCAGAAAAAGCATCTCCATTCTCATCGGAGGCAAGAACTTAGCTTGTGTGTAAATATATATATACATTTTTTCAATTAATCGACACAATGCATGCCAATCAAAGGAGAGACAAAGAAAGAACTACACGCAGCCCCTGTTTTCTGACAAACACTGAAGCTCAAGTCTCTGCTCCCTAAATACCTCCAGAAAAAAATCCTCCTTATCTCCATTAAACTAAACCCATCGCTTCAGAAACATTTCCTTCGCGTTTTTGTTTAGCTGCAGCAAAGCAAAGCAGCGTAGGATTGCCAATCAATCAATAAAGAAGCCACTTGCCTTTCCATGGTGTACTTTGAAAAATTAATCAAATTAAGTAGAAAATTTAAGCAACTTCCAAAGCACAAACGCAAGTCATCTGATTCCCCGGCTCCCTTTCCCCCTGCCCTGGGAGATAGGGCACCTTGGCTTCTTTCTGGGAGGCAGAACGAGAGCCACGAGGC
Source organism: Tringa tobata (assembly GCA_033628505.1). Classification (NCBI taxonomy): domain Eukaryota; kingdom Metazoa; phylum Chordata; class Aves; order Charadriiformes; family Scolopacidae; genus Tringa; species Tringa tobata. The sequence continues at coordinate 15,401 of JAHREE010150489.1, forward strand.
AACTCTTCCCATCTGCAGAGAAAAGGAAGTGAAGCTATTTCTATAAACGACTCCAATTCAATGTTTACGTTCATTTCGTGTTTGACCTTTTTTTTTTTTTGAGAGAGAGATGAGTTCGACCAGAATATTCTAATTCAGGTTTCCGCTGCCCTACATTTAGGGGTTAGTTCTCAGTTAGACCAAAGAAGGGAAACCTGTCTGGCGGAGGAAAAATAAAAAGTAACTGTATTAGGGATTGGAATTTTAATGGCTGCAAATTTCGGACCGTTCAGGTCTGTAATTTTACTTAAGCCTATTTCTCATTTTGTTACTGCACTTCTAGCATTTTTGAAAATTAACGATTCTTCCCTCTGATGTCCGATGTCTCCAATGCATCCTGAAAGGGAGCCCCATCCATTCCCCTCCAGAGGATGACAAATTACAGGAGAATTCAGTGGCGAGGGCAGAGCAGGCACGAGGAACACGGAGCTGGAGCGTAGCTGGGAAAAAGTTCTCAGCAACTGAAGAAGGGGCTGAACTTTATAGTTCCACATTTGCCCGTATATTCTAATGAACGCACACGTTTATCAGGGTTTATTTGCATGGTTATGAGGAGCGTGAAACACATCACTTCTGCCTTCACCTCCAGTTCTTGCATTCAAAATTTTCCGATGCTGGTTTAGGTGGGGTTGCAGGAGAAAGGGAGGATTCGGGTGCTCCAGGGAGCGACTGCAAGGACCAGCCCTGCGCGGGAACTTCCGACAGCCACATCATCACCCCTCATATTTTTTCTTTTCCCTGAGAGATTTGAAAACCCGACTCATTTCAGCAGAGAAATCAAACCCAAATTTGTATAGAATTGTAAATTATCTGAGGAAAAACCTCATTGAAATAAACGAGCCATTGCACACTATATATCCTATATCTATAGGCACCTGGCTCTCAGATAAATGTATATATACCCTGTGCCCTCCACGGACAGCCTCCCAGGCCTTGCTGTCTTTTGCCCTTGACAGAAAAGCCATCCTCATCCGAGGAGCTAGCAGGTAGCTTGATTTTTTCAGAACTTTTCAATAGTCTATTCTTTAAAAGAAAAAAAAAAAATCACAAAAAAGAAAAATAGAAAGAAAAATGCTTTTCGTACGTTAAACAAAATTTTTCTGGCTGCTAATTGAAGGATGGAAATCCCAACGCCGTCCCTGGCACCGGGGCGAACAGCTGGCTTGAGGCTTGTCCCCCCCTTTGTGTGACAGCCAGCCTTTCCCGGCGGCGGGGCATCCCCTGGGCCGGTGGCCGGAGCCGTGCTCGCCGCCGCAGCGTGGGCTGGGGGGTGGCGGGGGGGACTGCGGGGAACGGGGACATCGTCCCCACGCTGGGGACCCGAGTGGCTCCTCTTCCAAGGTTTTAGCGGCAGAGAGTTGCTGAGCTCGGCTGAGTTGCCAACTCGGGCTGGACCCAGGTTATATACATATATATATATATATGTTTCTCCAACAGAAGCTCACATTCTGCTATAGGATTTACAGTCAAAATCCCCTATTTATTGCTGTGAGGTTTTTTTTGAAGAGCGCGTTTTCCATCACAAAGAATCTCATCCGACGGTAATGGAAGTATCATGTTAATGAGCTATTTCTGCTTTGTGCTATACGTGAAGTACAGACAATAAGAACGAAAGCCGATAGATTTTAAGCAAAGTTGGTGCAATAACGTTCACCAAATAGGACAAGTGACACGGCGCATGAGCCAGGAAGGTCCACAAACTAGACACAAAGCTAAGGGAAGGTGTTCATCCCAATGGTTGGAATGGCATCATACCCCGAAATGTAAGACACCAGCAGGGGAAAGAGCTCTTTTTGACAGGAGGGAGGATTTTTGCACTTAGGCTGATGTGCAGTAAACAGTAATGGCTCTTACAGAGGCGTTACGATGCCACAGCAAGTAGCATTACAAAAGGAGAGATTCTCTTTAAACGGTACCATCAAAACGCAAAGGAAATTAAATCCTAAACCCTCTAGTAATCCAAAGCTGGAGCTGAAGCGAGGTGATCCCGGGGGAAAGAGGCCCTTCACGCCGACTCACCTTGCTGCCCTGGGCTCCAACGGGCAAGGGTAACTCCCAACCGCTCCCTCGCACCCACAGGCCATGTATACGTGCCCGTGTCTATACATCCCGACCCGTCTGTATGGATGGGAAGGGCTGTGCCACCTGCTGAAGGCTGTCCCAACACGCCAGCATCGCCCAGTGGCCCCCGTGGGCTTCAGGGGCAGGGAAGGGACCGAATCAGGGAAGATCAAAACAAACCACACTGGAAACCAGAAGGATAAGGATGTGAGGAGGGAATCTCGAAGAACGCATTCCACCAGCTTTACATT
>JAHREE010150489.1:37563-70844 GCA_033628505.1 Tringa tobata
AAAAAAATCAAAGTCAGACAAAGAATAGTTCTGCCATAGAAAGAGGTGCAACCTACTCAAACAAAACACGCGGGGAAGGACTGGCTATTTAACTGATGGAGTTAAGCAAGACGGGGCTCAGCCTGCCGTGCCTCGCTGGCGTTTATGAACCCCCCAGACAGAGCTTTCCTATTGCCTCCCAACCTGCCCCCCCTCCCGGCTCCCCAGCAGGGATGGGGGCAGGAGGGCAGCTCCCCAGGTTGACCTAAACCCAAGCATATTGTGCACGTGTAAGCCAAGGGCTGGGGAGGCGATAAAAGTCTCTTGTTCTGCTCTGCAGAAAAGCAGAAACAATCCCAAAGTGATTTTCAGGCAAATTTTCAAAACACGGTCAAGAAAAGCTCAAAGATGCAGAGGCTGGAGCTCCATTGCCTTGAATCCAGCCACAACAAAACGCACAGGATACATTTTAAGATACAGTATTTTAAGATGGCTGGCACTTTGGCTGTGTAACACACATGGAAAATTTTGTTTATGGCACAGAAAGCTGATTTTTGTATTAATAACAAAAGGCCAAAGTGCCTCTGTAATAAACTCCATCTCCACTGAACACCCCTAAGTCTCTCACAACACAACCTGGGCATGCTCTGTAGAAAAAAAAAAACAAAACAGATTCTATGTGTGACTTCTTTCTGTTACCATTCGTGCTTCAAAAGCTCTTGGTGTTCTGCAGTTTCCATCAATAGAAAACTAGGATTAGATTGAGTGGATTTAGGACACGGACTAAACTGAGCTCCTTGGTCAGGACCAGGAGGGTGGCAGGAAGCTCTAGGAATTTAAACACAGGCAAGAGGAAAGCTACAAGCAATGAGCTCAGTCTCTGGCTACATGTGGGTGTTTCCATCCACAAAACAGGGATTATAACAGAATTTATCATCTATTCAGAGATTCTTCTGCAATCCCTTGCATCCCAAGGGATGTTATTTCAGCGGTTGGTGGTGTAATAGAAGGCTACTGAAGCCAAAGCATATTCCCACCACGATAAGCGGGCATACAAAGCATGTACAGTGCATCTACAAAATATTTTACTTCTCCAGCAGAACTCGGGAGAAGGTCTAGTTAAATTTAGCTGGAAGTTTAATGAGATCTATCAGCCTACCAAACACCCATTCCATTCATCGTGCCACCAAAGAGGACGGGTGAAGGTACCAGAAGGTATGTCTTCTCAAGATGACCAGCAAAAACAAAGCGCATTTCCAGTCTGTAGGTCAAGGGAGGAAAATCAGATGAAGGAACCTCTGATGGAACCTTTGCCCTGCAGCTGCAGGGCCAAGAAACCAGCAGAGAAGATCTGCCAGCAGCTGCATTTGGGAAAAGGGTAAGACTCCACTCAGGGGACAGAAGAAAGGGTTTGGTTTTCTACAAAAGCTCTCCAAAATATTGGAGAGAAACTTCTGCCTGGGGGATGTGAAATTTTGTTTGATCTAGATTCTATTTCTAAAGTATTGCAAGGTTTTATAAATAAAGTGTTTTGCTGAATCAGCTCTGTATCCAAATGTTCTCCTCTGCCAGATGGACAACCTAAGTTCAGTTTTAGTTTGCATTGGTTTTTTCACAATCCACCAAATATCACTAAATTTTAATTAATGTTCTTCTAACACATATGACGAGGAAGACCACAAGTCCTAAGCCCACAGCACCGCAACAGCTTAGTTTTGTGTTACGTATTAAACCCATTACCTCCCTCCCTCAGTTTTCAGATGGGTGCCTGTTCAACGGACATCAAGCATCTCATTTTGCCTCCAGCTTCAGCGCCTCTACCCGCCAGTCACTCAGATATCACTCCTCCAAAGGCAGTCAAACCTAACGAGTATAGGAAACTAATCAATCTGGGCCAGGAAGAGGCATAAGAACCGTTGATAGCAAATTTGTGAAAGCAAGAACGCCTCTGAAGAAATATCACACTCAAGGATGAAGCTGGCAAGATAATGAAGATGAAGCTCCACTGTTACACCAAACGTTTTAGTTCAGTCATTCATAAAAGCATGAAGCCCACTCCAGTTCACATACTGAAGACTGTGCCAGCAAGAACATGATTCTTCTAGATCGTTCTGAGGGTCACAAAGAGGAGCACCAAAACTTTAGATATTAGTTCTTCATAGATCCAGGTCCAGACCAGCCGAGGGTCAACCCTGAACCTGAGGATAAACGCAAGAGCAAGAGGCGTATGTGCCTGGTCTTATGTCCTCCTACACACCACTAAGGTGAAAACATTCCAGATCCGTGACCTGAAGTATCTCACCTTCAAATGTGAACATCAGACCACACACGATAGACCTTGCCATCAGAAGAAGAATATGTTTTTTTGTGGCAGAACTAACAAATATCAATGATTTTCTTTTTTTCTTTTCTTTTTTTTTTTGAGGGGGCAGAATACACCATGCAGCAGGAACTATGTGGAAACGCTTCACCTGATGTTTGTCGAGCTGTGATGGTTCCCTCAAAGAACACGTCCTCCTCACCTAACTGAGCTATTGCTTATGGATGGCCCAAGTTCAGTCTCCCTTCCATACAGGACTGTACATTTTGTGGAGACTGGACTCCTCACTGTAAAATACATTTTAAGTATTTAAAATTATTTTAAAGTAACTGAAACAGAGAGGCACACACAAAACTTGTGGATAAAGTCCTTATGGGACAGAAGCATTGTGCCACTCCAGTGAAACACAGAGCTCCCTGACGGTGATCCCTGGGGACAGCTGAGGACACTAAGGAATGGAGGGGAGTCGGTTGGATTTTTTCCCCATAAACGTGAAATAGTCCTTTCTCTTTTCTTATTTAAGAATTCTGTGATAGCTCCTCCATAGAGTTTAATCCATCTACTGATGTTCTCACCCACCGTGTGATCACCCATTCTGGAATAATCCCTATTTTCCTTCAATATTTCTTGCCTCTCTCCTGGGAAATTTATATCCGATTCTGGCATCTGTTCCCCATCCTCTTTTGTGAACACTGAGGCGAAAAATCCATTTATTTTTTAGCAGTGTCTACATCATCTGTCAATAAATTACCCTTTCCATCTCTAAGAGGTCCTAAAAATCTACTTTACTGACCTCCTCTTCTTTATGCATTGCAATAATCTTCCATGATTATTTATCTTAACCTCACGTACAGTTGTTCCTTTCTCTCTCTCTGCTTTCAGATTATTATTTTTTTAACACTGAACCTCATTCCACACTTTCTCTGAACTTGACGTTTTACACCTTATATTCTTGCCTTCCTTTCGTAGAATTACTTCTTGCTGTGCGTGTTCTTAAATATGAGGACGTTAGTATGCTTTTCAGCTTATCATTTATTTTTAGCCTAGCAGTTTAGAATATACTTGCTACGCTTATTTTTCAGGAGGTACCGATTCCCCTCGATGTCGTGTATTTACACGGCATCACCTTCCTGTTTCCTGTGAAAAAGGGTTCTAATATACAAAGTTCAACGTGAGCCGCGCTGCCCCAGTTGCACCTCACCATCAGCAGGTAAATTACTGCTTTAAAAATCATTATCAGCATTGGCCTGGCTTTGAGCCCACTTTAACGCTCAGCCAACGATAATTACTCCAAAGTTTCACTTATTTTCTCATGTGTTTCTTCTTTCCTCCTGATTTGTTTTGCTCATTGAAATAACGAATGGTTAAGCAGACTATAGCCACTGGGGCAACTTCTAGAGACTCCTGCAAAGTTCCCCACGGAACAGTTCCTAAATCAAGCTCTCTCTCCAGATTTCCAGTGACCTTCTGGGTGCTGCCCCGCACGCCATGGGAGATCCGTGATCTCAGCCAATCCCAAACCCAGGCCGGGACTGCCTTTGGAATCAATTTGCTGAAATTCGATTCCATGAAAGTTAAAATTTAGGAAGGAAAAAATAAATATTCTCCTAGAAGGTATTTTTGGAAGAGTAAAATTTTCTGGGTAATGTGAACCAGAACCAGGCATCTTAAATTCTAGTGACATATAAAAATGAAAATATAAATATAGGTAGAAAGGATAGGAATGCGTTGATATAGATATCTTAATTAAAAGGTATTTAAACAACGAATTAAAACCGCTTGTAACTAAATTCTTGCTGATCTGTTTACAGAGCTTCCTCATCCAAGAATTAATCAAAATTGCTTTTTCCGGATAATTCACACACACATATATATATATATACACACACACACGCACACAATGTCACTCTTTAATATTTGATTGTTGCCCTAATTTCTTCTTTATCACATTTAGTCAGCATGTTTGCTTCCCAGAATATCCTTCCCCATCACTTCTCATTCTGTCCTCTTTTTTAGAATGACTGAATAGGCTTGAAGACCACAACCACATAGTAAAAAGTTTGCAGAATAAAGAAATGTATCGGCGCGCTCTGATTTTACTTAAAAAGAAATATAATCTAATTAAAAGTACTGATGGTTCCTGTTAAATGCATGCTCCGTATCTTTTTATCTCACATGGTACAAGGATCAAAGCGCGGACCTAGTACAGCATCAGCCTTGTACACTGTGAGAACTGGTGCTGTCCTTAATTCGGACCATATGGAAAGATGTATCTATCGGCATGATGCTGCGGAGAATTACTGTACCCTCCTGTCATACCCTTTTTATCATTTCCATCGGAACTGGTTTATATTTGATTGGGTACGTTCTGCGCATCTGACCAAACGTGCTAAATCCAGAGGCTGAGGGCTGGGGACGAGAATAGAGAAGTCCTTACAGAAACTGGCAGAAGTCGTCTGGAGAAAAGACAATTAAAAATTGAACAACCAAAGCCAAAAAAGATTCTTTGCTATAAGATTGTCACATCATCCTACGGAAAGCAAAGATGGTTTTCTCTCCTGGTCGTGTCCTTAGATGCCCAAAAAGCCCCCGACAGCTGCAGCGTTATCTGGTTTTGGAGAATACACCAAGACCTCACAAAATAAGTCAATCTTATTTAGCGAACGCCTTATTTGCTCCAACATCTCCCTCCGCTGGGAAGTTCAGACTTAAGGTACGTAGGGGCTCAAAATGATTCTTAATTATCCAGCTAACCCGGCATTGTTTTACACAGCCTGTGCCTTAACTAGAGAGCATAACCAAACCATTGTTTGGGCCTGTTTAACGGACCATGACTGGAGCAGCTATGTAAATGACCTAGTAATTCAACAAATTTGTTTTGTTTCACAGATTTTCCCACATGTATGCTTTCCAGCTGCAATGCAAATCCCGGCCCCGGGAACCACGTCGCTACCTCTAGGTGTACGCTCACTGGGTACGTGACCCCAGCCAGCTCGGGAAAAATAGGAAGATTGCAACTAATTCACAAACCCAGGGGTTTTTTTTGTGGTGGTGGTGTATTTTTCTTTTCTTTTTTTTTTTTTTTTTAAAAAAAAAAAGCCTATCAGTGGTTTTCCTGGTGGGGTAAGGTTTTCTCAAAATTGAATTTTTTCCCCTCTATGAATATTTTAAGGAAGTCACTTATAGGTTTCTTTTAAGGTTCAAACAGGTGTGAGCTCAAATTCCCCAAGCCACCAACATCAGCTCAGCTGGAGAACAGCAGCAAATGCTTATTTGAAAGCCAAACGGAGCCCATCCATACAAAGGCCAGCAGCTCATTAACCATTAAAGTGCCTTCTGGATGTTTCTCTATCAATATGCTCGCAACGCAGAAAAAAAAAAAAAGGCAAAAAAAAAAAAAAGCACACTATCTCGAGTAGATAAAAGCCAAGAGCTTTTTGAGTCATCTGTGCCCATCTTCCAGGTCCCCGCAGAAGGGAGGGCTGGGTTCTCAGCAGGAGGATGTTCCCTTCTGCCCCCAGGGAGGATAACTTCAGGCAATATTTTGCAAACTCCCAATCTGTCCTCCAAATAGAGATCAAATGCGTTCACGGCTCCACGCAAATGTTTTTCACACGGCGTTAGCCCGTGCCACGCTAGGCAGAGTACAACTGTCACGCAGAATAACTTATTAAAAAGGCTTGGGCTTGTTTAAGAACAAAATACAAAGGAATGTAAACTTCACTGAAAACTATGTAGTACAAAATAATATTTCAATTCTTCGCTCAGTATGCAGACGTTAATTGCCAGAGTCTACAGTTTCTATTTATACATCTGCTGCTCGTTCCCCAAATAAATGGAAATGTCCTTGTAATTTCTTTTCTCCGGGCCTTAGGAGCGGCTGGGGTGGAACGCCGGAGCTGACGATCCCGACCGGCAGCGCCCGCGAGATTGACTCGCCGCAAAACAGATTAACTCTTCCTTGGGAACGGGACCGTCCACCTACATCACAAAACACTTTGCAGCACAGATTTGTCCCCTGGTCATTTTGTTCCCAGACAAGCGAGAGAGGAGAAGCAGGAGGGATACTGCACGACAAGAAGGGATACGTGAGCCAGTGTCTTCTGCAAAGCGTTTTTAAGGCATCTCTCAAGGCCCCAGTTGAGGGCAAATGGTGTGATTTTTGTTGTGATTATCTTAGAAAGCTGAAGCTCTACATCCAAGCTCCTCGGGTCTCAGCCTTGACCCCCTGCATAACTGAACTCAAACTGTACTCGGGGTTATCCAGAAGCAATTCCAATTTGCCGGGCAGAAACCACTAAAACCAATCCAGAAAAAAAAAAAAAGGCTGGAAGAAATCCTTGTCCAGCTGTTCCCAGACGGAACCCGGAGTCTTAACTTATGCGTAAACTTAGATACGTGGTCATTAAAGAGCAGAATAGACCACGTCTGAAATCAGTGCCTGTTTTGGGATTCAGTTATTGGGGACACATTTAGTGCCCACGTTTATTTCCCAGATTAGCGCCCTTTTTAAAGCCTGAAAACAAGGTATTTTGGTTGGTGAAACTACTCTAGATTTGGCAAAAAAACCTCAACACATTATTTTTCCTAGAGGTAGGCTGAAAACCCTGCCTCAGATCTGCCATTCTGTACTCACCAGGGGATGAGAAGAACAAAAACTGGGGTTGGTGGGCACGTCTCTCCATACTGCACTCACCAGAGCGCTTGTAGGGGGAGTGAAGGGAGTTTAGAGGTGAATAAAAACATAGAATCAAAGAAACAAACCCTAAGATGCCAGACGCACAACACACCAAAGAAGCCAAACTTGGCTGCACCCAGGTTTTCAGACCTTTCTCTAAACACCTTGAAGCTCTCCCCTGTCTCCCCGGCCAGCCAGAGAGTCCTGTGGCCATGGGAAGGCATCCTGTATGGTGGGACCTGTCCCCTCCAGGTCATTGCTGGTGTCTACAGAAATAGCAGTGCTGCTGGTGGCCCCAGCACCATTGCCATCCACAGCCACAGGACCAAGTCAAAAGGCCACCTTACAGTCCAGCCCCACCACACATAAAAATATTTGAAATGAAAACCAGAGCCTGGGATTTCCAGCCCTCTGATTTCTAAAGGCCTTTTTTGACCATTTTAGTTGTTATATTCAGATTTTCAGTTATCAAACCTCATCCTAGTTGATGCTATAGCTATCCAGACAAGCACAGATTTTTTTTTCCTGGAGAACACAGTCCTGCTTGTGATTCCTGAAAATGCCCCTTTGACTGCTTTTTCAAAGAGTCGTCACGTTTCTTTCTCTGCATCGCATGCAATTTATTTTTTCCAAATATAATAGTCATGTCACTGTTTTCTACCCACCGTAAGTTGCCAGGCTCCTCCAATGAACACCCTCACTAATCCTAATAAACTGCAGTGCTCTGAAAAGGCTTCAGGAAATAAGAAAGAGGCAGACACCCCTAGGTGCCTGCTGAGTGTGTGTCCCCATAGCGTGGGTGACCCCTACGAAGCATCACAACCAACACTTCCCCAAGTGGTGGCATCTTTGGCTGGCACCGAACGCCAGAACCGAGAGACCATCAAACCCCTTTTTGCATTTCAAATTTACAACTGAAAAAAAAAAATAAAAATAATAAAAATCACCGGACTGGTTTTGACATTTCCCTCCTGGTTCCTCACGGACCTTCACTTCTCCAGCTGCAAAAGGGGAACCGAAGCCACCTGACATAACAGAGGGGGTGTGAAAAAGAATTAATGTTCGCGATGTGCCAGACGCTAACTGAGAAAATCCAAAATCTGCCAGGATGAAATGTAATCTCATTTTAGGAAATGTTGAAATCATTTCTGCAGAAGGTTAAAAAAATAATAATCAGGCTGAGTCAGATACACAGCATGGAAAATTTCAGCCCAAATGTTTATAGTTTAGCAATTGAAAGCAAGGCCTTATAATGCCGTGTTGGGTAAACTTAACTAATCTGCAAAAATTCCAGTTCTCCTTAGAATAACAGTAACGGAATCAAAGCTGTACGGATTAAAAGCAAATGCCACAGCACTTGTCTCCGTACGAATATTGCTATCGTAGCATTCAAAATAATATTAAAATTTGGCACGTATATGGAATAACCAAGGAACTCGGGATGTATTCCAGACAGTAATTCACCATATCTCACACTGCTCCTGCAAAATCTATAGCGTGTGCTCTTCAGAGAGATAACTAAGAGGACACATTGAGCACGGAGAGCCAAGAGCCCACCGGGGATGGGCCACCGAGATGGGCTACCAGGAGCCCCGGGCACAAGCACTGTCTCCAGCACTCCAACGACGAGAGAACCCCAATGCTAAGAGGAAAAATCATGACTTGGAGGTTTTTTAAAAAGGATAAGGGAAGAAAGCAAAGGGGAAAATATTTCTTTTGCGATACCAGTGCCAGTCTCTGGCAAAGGCAGCGCCAGCCCTCCCGAAAGCAGGGCACGGGATGGTGTCAGAGCAGGGCAGGATGGCTCTGAAGTGGAGAAGTGGGAGGGGAGCAAGAGCAAGTCATTGGATCCGCTCTTCATTTTGTGTTTAGCAATAGCAAGAGAAAATAAACACAAGCAAAGATCTTGTCGTCACATACTAGATCACCAACTAGCTCCTACAGCTATTGAGAGATCTACAGTCAGTGACCTTAGAGCCTTCTGCAGAGGCACAAAGCAGCATCAGGAATTAAATACTGGCTTCTAGTGAGGAGCATAGGAACTTTTCCAATAAGAAATATAAAATCACTACTGCGAACCACAGAAACATTACATGCAGAGGGGAGGAGCACACAAACTGTCCGTGCAATAGAATAAGAAAAGCGCTTTTGATCTTTTTTATTCTCGTTTTTCCTACCTTCCAACAAACTGGGTTAAATCAGCTTTGCAAACCTCCAGGAAAGTTTTCTCCCGCACTGAGCCTGTCCCCACCCTCTGCTGTGACCGCCGGACGGTGGCCAAAGGCTTTTCACAACACCTCACCTTGTGCGGCACGCCGGGTTAGAGCGCTTTGAAGCAACATAAACCTAAATATTCCTGGTAGGCAAAGCGGGAAGAGGAACTGAATTCTAATGAACCAGCAGCTGTCACAATATGACCACAGTAACCAAATCAAAATATCAACCACTAACCCAGATGAGATTCAAAGGTCACCAAATAAGCCAGCAGCTTTCTTCAGCAGCGCCTGCAACCTCCGTCTAATCCTGGCAGTGAAACGCTCCATCGAGCTCCAGGGGGGGTTTGGGAGGAACCTCGTGTACGTTGGGAAGTGATTTAATGTACTAGCAAGGTATCCCGAGCAGCAGGATGAGAACCATTCCCATAGAGCACACCTGCAAAGGGGAGAGGTGATGGGAAGCGACACCCGACATGCCACGGCCATGGCAGCCTGGAGACATTCAAACCCTGCCTGGACATGTTCCTGTGCAACCTGCTCTGGGTGGACCTGCTTTGGCAGGGGGTTGGACTAGATGATCTCCAGAGGTCCCTTCCAACCCCATGGGATTCTGTGATTCTCCACTCCCCCCCACGGGGCTCACTGCAGCACCTAAGCACAGGCTCCCTGCTAGACACCGGCCACGTAAAAATGGATTTTAAAAAAACATCTGAAAACTAAAACACAATTAAAGCCCTCGTTTAAGCACAGCCTGTCTGCAAACATCTGTGGTTCACAGGTAGGAGGTCAGCAATACCTATCCCCAGTAACAACAGAGTCTTTCTTGCCTGGAAAGCCACCACAAATCAGGAACAAATGCATTCAAGTCAACGGTAATGCACTAGTATAAAACCAGTTCAAGGTGGATGATTGTCAAGCTCTTTATCAGTTGCCAAGAGAAGGAGAAGCACTGAAAAAAAGGACTTTTTGTGACACCAGAGTTTATGGGGACCTCTCCTTGGGGGAGTTCGAAGACCTGCCAGGAAAAGGGAAAATGATAAAGGACACTTTGGAGCTGGGAGCAGGCAGTTCATGCAGCCTCTGGTCAAGGAATGAGCACTCCGCATTGTTCATAACCTCAATATTTAGATTTCTCCTAAAAATCACAAATAGAGAGGTGACCAGTGCAGACTGACAGAGTCTCTCTAGGGCAATGCCTCCACCGGGGCAGTGTCAGTAGAAACATCAGGATTTCCAGAGCTCCTAATCACAGCATGACACAGTTTAATTCTTTACCTCGGTGCCTCCTAACCTGTTTGTATAAAACAACTATTTTTTAAACCAAGTGGAACCAGTATTTTCACTAAGGTTGGCAAAAACGGAGCCAGGAATGAGATTTTTTTTTTTTTTTCTGTAACCCAAGGGCAGGCAGAAGAGAGAAGGACTTTCAAGTTCTAAAGACTCTAACTGGAAGTCCAACCTAAAAGCCCGGCGCAGCCCTGTGGGTTCCACAAGCGTGTGGCCATTTGGGAAGTGGCTCCACACACCACCTCAGCCCCGTGGCGTGAGTTAAGAAGGGAGTGTTGAAATTTCCCTGCTTTTTTTGGCTTATATTAGACCCTTTAAAACTGTTGTAACCATGTTTGGTACGTGAATACATACAAACGACTACAAGCTCCAACATTGTCCCATATGTTAAACAACTCACAAATATTTCCCAATATTAAAAGACAAGGCATATTTTAGGGACGTATATTAGAGCTGAAGAATGATATATCGCAGTTACAGCTCCATGTTTTTTTTGGCTCGCGTTCAACCCTTTAAAGCAAAGCATTTGGTTAGTTCATTGACAACTGCAGAAGAAGGGTGTGATCTTGGCCGAGCATAAGCATTACTAATATTTTTACATCATATATTTACTTTAACCAAACTCATTTATCAACCGTAATTAAAGAGAGTAGCTATCATTCACTTACAAATAATTACAGCTTCTCTTCATACCGCTCTGGCGTTTGCTGCTAAGCTAAATGATTATTCAGGGGTGTCAAAACTTTGTATCACGGGGTGTGGGGTGGAAGGAGGGTCCCTGCCAAACGCCCCGGGCAAAATCTCACTCCTCTAAAGCCGACTGGGCTGCAGCTCCCCTCGCCTGAAACCCAGGAGCTCGCAGGTCCCAGCAGGCAGCGAGCCAGCCTGCTCCAACACAAACAAGGCCTCCAGTGTCCCTCACCAGTTATTTAGCTCTTCCCTTTTGCAAATGTATATTTATCGTGTTTCCAGAAATCCTCCTCTACTTTAAAAGCCCCGTCCCGAGCACGTCCCGATTTTTCCTGCCGACCGGTCGCTCCTTTGAAAAGGAAAGGCTGAGCCTTCAGAAACCACCATTTACCTCTTTCAGCAAATATTGCAGTTACCGCATCAAAACTCCTATCCCTCTCACAGCAAGAAAACACAGTTCTGTTCAGTAAACACCATTGGGGGACATTTTTTAAGTTGCAGGATAGCTTAAAAAAAATAATAAAAACCCCTGTTCCCACCCTTACGCCAAGTACAATCAACCCTCAGAACTTTCTTTCTGGTTCACTTATTCCACTTTCAACACCACGGTCAAGTTAAGAAGTTTGATTTCTTACTTTGTATTCTGGAATTGACAAAGGGAGGAGAGAGATTGTCATGCGACCCAAGGTCTCTGCTCGCCATATGATCATAGTGAGTCCCATCTCCATAGTTCTGTTAACAAATTGGGAAAAAAAATAAATACAATTTTACAAGTTTAAACAGCACTTTTCAAAACCTACAGGTTTCACATTCCCCTTCGAAGTTCTAAGCCAGCTATAAGAAATATCGTTCCCTTTATTGGTTTCCCCTATTGATTCTGCTGGAAGTGATGTGTTCCAGAACATTCTTAAAGCTGTTTCAAATTTTTATTTCATTAGTAATTGACTTCGCTTTGCCGCGAGAATAATCCTGAATGGGTGAGCGAGATGAGGTTTCTGGAACTTGGTGCCGGGCAATTCAGCATAAAGCCCTCTCTTGGCATCCAAGTCTTCTCGCCCATAACACATGCGAGAAGAGCAAAGAAATACTGCTTTTAAAAATAAATTTTAAAAGCAAAATGTTATGGGGAAGTTTGTCATCTTAATCACCTCATTGCTATACACATGTACTGGACTATAAGAAAAAAATATAGATTTTTTTTTTTCCCCACAGTGGGTGTGGAAAATTAATTCTTACTGAAAAGCCACCTGCTGCCCTGCACTGCCTTGTTACCCCTCAGCATCTCTCTGGGCATCAGCAGCATCAGGCGCTACGCAGAGTCAAGGATGTATAAAATCCTTGCCAGGATCGGAGCCTTAATTCTTTAAACACTCTTGGTGTAACCTCCAGCTTTGGGTCACTCGATTAGCCAAAATCTTAAATTTAACTACAAATATTGGCCGAGCGCAGCAGTTATGCACTGGTTTGTTTCTTTGGTTCAGAACTCGGGAGAAACTCTTTCTCCCAAGGTGGAAATAGCATCATCTTTTTACAAAGAGGGAAAGAGAGAGGGGTCAGGGCGGCTGCAGAATAACGCGGCAAGTTAATGCACAGCCTCGATTCAACCCCCAGAATTCTTCCCAGGCTCGTGCTCTTTCCTTTATCTCTCAAAACTTAATTGTACGCTCACATTCAAGTTTTTGCATGCATAAATAATCGTGTGTGCAAATTTCGAATTTACTTTTCAAAACATTTTTCCCTCGGAAGCAATACAAGTGTCAAGGAAAAAAAAGGGGGATAAAAATAAAACTGACAGATGTGAGCAGTAATGACGTAATGGATGCTAAGCAGGATGGAATAAGAAAAGGTGTCGGG
Organism: Tringa tobata; assembly: GCA_033628505.1. Taxonomy (NCBI): domain Eukaryota; kingdom Metazoa; phylum Chordata; class Aves; order Charadriiformes; family Scolopacidae; genus Tringa; species Tringa tobata. Next base: position 50,588 of record JAHREE010150489.1, read on the forward strand.
CTTCCCCCCCTCGGCGGGGGGGGCAGGGTCCCCCTCGTTGTGCCATAAATGGGGGGACCCCCCCGGGCTGCCAACAGCCACCAAAAAACCTTCTGCTGGCCCAAGGTCTGCCGAGGGCAGGACCTGCCCCGAGGGGTAAGGACGGACCCGGGATGAACAGACACTGGAGGGCAGGGAGCTCCCAGCAGCGCCGCTCGCTCGCGAGCCCTGATCCTTCAACGTTAATTAGAAAACAATTAAAAAGCAATTTAAACAAACTGTTTAAATAAGGGCATAAGTAAGAGCGAAGCCACTTTCTGCCCAGCCTAAGTGTACTTCACGCGTTTGCGGGGAGTAAACAGAAATAATCAGCTCTTCGCTGCAGCCCCGAGGACGGGGGAGCAGGGATGCTCCGGCTGGGGAGGGGGGACACGGGGACATCGGCAGGGCTGTCCCCAGCGTCACACCGCACAGCTGCTCGCCTGGAAATAGCTTTTCTTCCCCACCAAAGTAACCGGCATCCCCATCCTGAGGTGGCTAGAGGATGTGGATAACTGTCCCCAGCCACAGTTGCCGTGACTGCCACCAGCTGTGTCACAAATCTCAGCCAACACGGAGTCTCCCCGTGCCAGAGCATGGCTCGGTGTCTGCCCTCCCCACAGGGGGGGTCCCCACCACGCGAGATGGCCATGACATCCTCACCAGTGTCTGGAGAGGTGGGCAAGTGGCTGGCAGCTGGGCCGCCTCCCCAGAGCTCGGATGGTGCCAAAACACCCAGGGCATCCCCTGCCCAAGGAGAAGGGTTGGAAACCCCCTGAGCAGAGGCACGGAGGGGCTGAGTTTGCTGCGGGGGGCAGAGGGGACAGCCCTGGCACGGGGGACAGAGCTGGTGGCCCCTCTCCAGCTCTGCTGCCCTGAGCTCAGGCCCTAGGGTGGCCACGAGTGGCGATGGAGCGGCCGGCAAGCCCCGGCACGGGGACAAGTGCCACCCATGGTGGGGGCACCGACCCTCTCCTCAGGTTTGGTGACACCCACATCCCTAAAAATCCAGCTGCAGAAAATGAAACAGTCAGCAACAACATCTCTGCTCCACCTGCACTCTCGGCGGTAGCGGTGGCTGATACGGCCTCGCAAGGAAAAAATAGTTAATTAATATTCTCGCTACCTGTTAGAAGTAGCGGAGCAGGTGCCAAATTCAATCACAGGATCAGGTTTGAATGTTCAAAAAGAAAAAAAAAAAAGGCAATTTTCAGAAGACAGGCTACGGCCAACTTTGCATGCCCATTTTTCCACGCAATCAGGTGTAAAACTCATATTTAAGATTGTAAATTTACATATGCAGTTAAGTCTGGTTTGGGGAAAAAGATTAGATATACTTACCCTGGATGGACTAGGATGTCCTGTATTCCCCCAGGACCCTGAGCTAGTTCTGTCTTCTACATCTAGGGACAAAAAAGTTCTTTAGGCTTTATTGCAATAATTCTTTCCTTTTGTATAGGCACTTTTAAATTAATGTTTCAAATTAATCTCCTGTTGCCTTTAATTAAGAATCAGGCACAGGGCTACTCCGATGGTAGTGGCTTCTGACCCACTGCTTAAATTAACTCATTTAAATTCACAGCAGAAATGAACCGGACCCTCAGGAACCTGAGGTTTGAACATAAAAATTACTTCAGTGGCTCAGTGTTTCCCGACACTTTAAAAAGTGACTGCGCTGTACCCGTTAAACGCCTATCAATTAATAAATAAAAAAAAGCACAAAAATAGGTATTGGCAAACAATACAAAGAAAACAGGATAAACCAGACTAAAGCTAGAAGTTTAAGTAAGGCGCGTTTGGGGTCAATGTACTTCTATTCACACACACGTTGGTATCTCAAGAAGAGAAAAGCCCGTTCCCAAAGGCAGAGCGGGTATTTTTGTCTTTTCCTCTATGGTTTGATGTCCCCTCCGTCTGAGAGGGGATCTCCAGGAATATCACGTCCCACTGCATATGTGTGAGGATGGGGGGAAACCTGCCGTTAGGGTACGGACCGTGGAAGCAGGACTCCTACAAGTTCCTCCTCACTTTGCCACAAGAGATGCCACAGAAAATGGCAGGCTGAGACATTCCTCAGCCTTTGCAGATGACACCAAGTGTGTGGGGCAGTAACAGGCCTAAGGGACAAGATGCCACCCAGAGGGACCTGGACAGGCTCGGGAAGTGTGCCCACGTGAGGTTCTACAAAGGCAAGTGCAGGGTCCTGTCCCTGGGTGGGGGCAACCCCTGGTGTCCATAAAGAGACAGACTGACCACACTACTTCTGAAGTTGCCCCAAGGCCCAGGAGAAGTCCCCAACTCAACTCCAGAGGCTCCCACCAACACAGAAAGCAGAAGATCACAGAATCATAGAATGGTTAGAGTTGGAAGGGACCTTAAAGATTATTGAGTTCCAACCCCCCTGCCATGGGCAGGGACACCTCCCACTAGAGCAGGTTGCTCAAAGATGCTCCACAGCACACGCAGGTACCCTGAGATAGGCTTGTGGAACTGCTGCCATCACAAAACCTTGACTAAAACAAGCTGGGAGGCTCCTGAGACTTTCAACTTGACTAAAAACTTAATGGCCAAACACAACACAGGTTCAGGCAAGTCACTTGCCCACAGGTTTCATGGAAGCCTGTGAATAATTCCACCCAAATCAGAGTTCACTCTCGTGTTAATTCAAGTAAATGAGATCACTCATGCTTAATGTTAAGAACATCCTTTAGCCTGTTGATGGCCCGGACCATACTGCTTAAATCCATTACTTTTTTTTTTTTTAACTTACAGTATGTTAAATATGAGGAAATGTGATTGACATTGATCTAGAAGAGTATTATTGCACATTTCAGTGCTGTTTTCCAACTCACTCCTGTGTACCCACTAGCATCCTAATGAAATAATAATATCGCTTGCCTTTTGCCACGCGCAAACAGTAGCTTTTATCTAATTGGAAAAAATAAGTCTTTGGTCTTTGCTGGCTAGAGGAACTTTCTCTGGGTGCTGCCAAAGGCTACGCACACGAGCGGCTCCCGTCCCACCCCTGCATTGGTTCATCCAGACTTCCAGGATCGGTGGGAACTTCCCCCGTCTGAGAACCAGATACGGTCATTAGCACTTTAAAATACAGCTGCTGTGGCCAAATCTGGTTGATTTCCAAGATTAAAAAACACCACAAAAAACCCCCACACATTTGTATAGTTTAATACTTTCCCCCAATTACAATTCCTATTATCTCAGTAACAGATGAACGTGTTAATAGCACAAGACACTCTTAGGTAAATATTTAATTAAGCTCCAGAAAAAGAAAGAAAATGTGTATCATTTACCTGACAGATCAGATCAACCATTCTATTAGGTTAATTAGGCATATTTTTAAAAATCATTTGTGTTATGTAACAGGCAATTAACTCTGTAGAGCCCCGATCCATTGCCTGCTACAAACCAGTGGATATTATCCCATTGACTCCCATGGGCATCGTCCCACCCTTGAGCGGAGCTTCCCAAATCCATGAACGAGCTGAACAGCTCAACCCTCAGGGGTAGCATCCCAGGAACCAGGTGACAGCTCCGAGTGACAAAGGAGTGGGTGACAAAGCCCAGCACCTGGGCTTCAACCCCATTCTGTTGCACCAGCCCGGGCAGGGGGTGCACTCGGTTGCTGAGCTCTTCCCTTTGGGATCCCACCACTTGGCTCCAGCCAAGAGGCTTCTGTCACCCCTTCAGAGAGGCTGGGCTGATAGATGCCATTTAACCTACTCACGGTGCCTCTTTTTTGTCAGGTTCTTCAAAAAAATATGGGCTTTTTTCAGGCACAGAGGAGGGTCACCACACTCCCAAAGCTGCCCAGTGCTTTCCAGCAGCACACGGCAGTACTGGCTTCATGGCCAGCCACTGGATGGTCTCAATGACGTGAAAGAAACTATTTATGTGCTTACAGTAAAACACATGTTTTTGTGGTGAGCTGAATTCCCCTGGTTGTCCTTTCTGGTATTCTTTGCTGCGTTACCCCTACTTCTCCCTTGAGCCAAGCATGCCCATGACCAGAGGGCACTGTCAGATGCTTAAAATAACACGGGAACACCAAGGACCTCAGGGCTGGGGTAATTCCTGGTCTCTGCAACCATCCCAGCCTGAGTCCCTGCGCACACCCAAGACTAACCTAGAAAGCTCTGCCAAGGCAGGGGGACACACCGCTGAGCAAAGGACACTCCTGGGCAGGGAGGGGGACAGCTTTGGGGATGCATGAGTGGAGTACAGACATGATTCTACACACCCAAGATACTGTATTGGTTAGAGATTAGGAGACTGACCTCACAGAATAATTCTGTAAGATTTGCCTAGACTCCAAACTATTTACACATCTCCATTTTGGTTGAAAACTCCTTGCCCTTTACCTTGCTTTAATCTGAGCCCGTGTCACCCTCAAGGTCTTCCACTAAAGTGAAAAGTTCTGGACTCTGATCAGAAAACGACAATGGCTCTTGTGCCTTATCTTCAGGGGTCGCATCTTAGCTTTCGACCAATTTTCTTTGTATTTATACTTAAATGTGCAAACTACACTATATTACTCTGCAAAACATCAATGAGAAGGCTTAATTAAGTAACACTGACAGATAAATCCATTTCTTTCGCAGTAATCAAATCAAAGCAGGTTGACATAACACAGGAACTTAATACAGTTATTCCCTTGTAATTGGAAAAAGGCCCTTTACTTCTCATTAAAGCAATCTTCTGGGTATTGGCATAATAAGAAGGCTCAGGGCTTTAATACTGCCCTATAAAAGCCCCAAGATACAGACCCCTTAAGCAAACATGCCAGATTATCTAATTCCTTGATCATAGTGGAACATGTAGTTATTGTTTTAAACTACTAATTCTTTATCTCAGCTAGAGACAAAAAGGAGGAACTTGGTCTAAAACACATATCATGGAGCTCTATAAAAATGCAAGCTCTAGCTGGGGAAAAAGATGCTTTTTCGACAGTTCCCAGGATCTTCAGCTGGGAAATTGAGAGTTTAGCAAGAAGAAAATTGTTCTTGGACATAAAGAGTTATAAAGAGCAAATAATAAAATACAGTTTTATCGCATCGGTCAATTTGCTGGAAAGTATTTTTTCGACGGAAGCAGAGCCAGTCAAAGCCTGTCCCACAGTGGGACCACGCTGTCTCCCACTGCCCCACTGTCACCAGCAACACCTACAAGCCCTTGGAGAATCACTGTGTCCCCTGTGGCCCATGAGCAGACTCAGAGTGCCACCAGAGTGGGCTCAGCACCCGCCCGAAGGGTTATGCCGGTGGCCTCAAAGGGGTGATGTGGCGGGTCCAAGTGGTGGATGGACAGATGGGCCTCTGTCCCTCACACGCCTGCTCTTTGTCTCTTCTCATCTGATTTACAAGCATCCTCTTGGTGCGAGCCATCGACAGGCAAAAGCCACCAACTTCTGGCCCCCCTCCAACCAGCTCACAAATCAACAGTGCTTCTCCCTTGCCCGAAAAGAAAAAAAAGAAAAAAAAAACCCTCACTAATTACTACCTACTTAATCTAGCCCAGTTTACTAATAATTTAGTATGACAGATATTACAAGGAGGTTTGTAAGCTCCTAAACCTAATTCCAGAAATTTATTATGCACCCTGTAAGTACTGCCACTTCGGTAATTAGGACAGCGAAACCCTAATGACACCGAAGTCAACGCAAAATTCTCCGGTGACTTATTCTCAGAGCTTGGATTTATCCCACAGTGCATAAACTTGAACACAGATGTCATTTTCCCCAGAATCTGGCTCCTGTAAATTAACCTCACTTAAATCGCCAGCGTTAGGCAATGTGACATTCCAAAAAACAAATCATCACGGACAGATGTGGTCAGTTTCTCAGAAGGCGATTCATACACAATTAACAGTGGGGTTTAAATAATGTAACTAAAGCTTCATTCAGCGCCACAGAAATCCCAGCTAAAAGCAGTAAAACTGGCGTTTAAATGGAATCAAAGCATTCTGAGCTTTTTAAGCAAAGAACCCGGGAAAAGGATATTTAACTGAATCCAGAAAAGATGCTCAGATCGTGTTTGGCTGGATTCGAGTCCTATTACCTCTATTAACGATCTGGGCCTTCAGAGAGGCCACTGATGCTTAAGGATGCAGGGAGAAGTCTGAAGCACTGATTTCGCGGCTAAAACCTGCACTTAGGCAGCAGAACGAGGTCTGGGAAGTCACCAGTCAAGCAGCCACTGAACCCTAAAAGCACTTTTCAGCAGCCTGCAAAGTTCTGCTTCTTGCACCAAGGTCCCCTCAGGACCTCAAAGGAATAAAAGTGCTTAACACACACCTCCCAGCTCCAGAAAAGGGAAGAAGTTCAGAATTAGGTGACCTAAAGGGCAACTTAATGCCTAATACATGTAATTTTTAAATGATTTTCGCAGTAGGCCACTAGCTCTGACACACGGCGTGAGTCCCTCGGGCCAACACCGACTTTATTTTAAGGGGCTGTGATACATACACTGGAGACACCACGTAAAGGCCACTTGGCCTTGATTGTAACATCCAGTCCCTTCAACTTTCTTTGGTAAAAGTTTCCTTGAATCCCTTGAGGTGCTCCCAGAGACTTCAGAATTACAGAATTAGTATTTTTTCTGGAAAAACACCCAAGCCCAGAAAAAAAACACCAAACTCCTCTTCGCAGGAATAATCCAAACAAATACTTGGGAAATCATCCAAGACTGTAGCAATAACACAGGACAATAAACTAAACCATTCTGGAATATAGTTTCGTTTGAACCTCCCACCATCTCCAATAACAAATTTGGGCACATACATAAAAACCTTAAAATCACAGGCACCAGGAAATTATATTCTCGTGCTTTACTCTGTAAACAGCAACACAGATATCCCAGGCATTTTGCTCAGAGAGATGGAGGGAAAATAAGAAAGAAAAGGCTCAAAGTAGCAAAAGTAACTAAGATCTTAAGTGTTAAAAAAAAAAAAGAAAAAACCAAAACAAAAAGATTTGCCATTTGAAAGACTATACAGATGAAAAAAAAAAAGCCCATGTAAAAAGGAGTATGCACCTGGTGTCAGACACAGGAACAGTCGTTCAGCAGCTAAGTGAGATAATAGAAGGGAAAAAAGAAGAACATATGTATGTATATATATACACACACAATTTTTTTTCCTAAATATTCAAATAGTAAAGTGAGCAGAAAGGGCAAATTCAGTTTTCACTGGCTAAACCTCCTTGCTATGAAAAGAGAGGGGTGAAATTCTACTTCTGGGGGAGTTTTCCATTTGATTTCAATTAAGACTAAACCATCGCCTTTGGTATTTGCGTTCCCTTCGTTCAGACTAAATGATATTTCATATTTAGAACAGCAACATTCAGAGAAACGGCACAATCCAAAATCCTGCCATTTAACAAACACAGCAATACAGGTGCTAAGTGAGAAAAATCTGGCCTTTTTCTATCAGCTTCAGAACAAGAAATACAGAATTCTGTTTCTTTAACTCAGTTCCAGGCCGTATTTTTTTTACAGGGTCTGAATAAACTACGTATCAAGCCAAAGATAATACCTGAAGAACGGTCATTTCATGTGCAGAAGTGCAAAATAATATTTATTGCTATAATTATTTGTCTTTGTGGCTCTGAAAGAGAATTGCATTACTATAATTCCAAAATACTGTAATGAACTTGGAAAATATTTGAACATGCAAGAGCATAAAAATGCTTAAATTGATGACTTTTTATTTTTCATGACAAACTAGAATATATATTTCAGTGAAGCCAAGTGTTGTGTTCCAGAATTTACCTATACAGCAGATGTGATCCGTTGTGGAAGACCAGAGTGAAAGGAAAATCTTCCAAATGCTCCTTGGGGAACTCAAAGCCTAATTATTTAAGATGACTTTCCAAAGAAGAAAGGTAATATGCTGCAGTCAAAATTAATACATTTGCTTAACCTCCCTGAAAGTGCTGTAATGTGTTTGCCTCGGGAAAAGATGCCAAGGAAAATGGTGGTTCCTGCCCAGCACTTGACTCCTGCACACCAAGAGTGGTGTCTCCTGGCCACCGTGTTCGTGGCAGGCAAGTTCCTTCTGCTTTAGTGCAAGGGTGGCTGGTGACACACACCTCCCGTCCCTGGAAGGGTCCAAGGCCAGGTTGGAGGGGGCCTGGAGCAACCTGGTCTGGTGGGAGGTGTCCCTGCCCAGGGCAGGGATGGGACTGGGTGGGCTTTAAGGACCCTTCCAACCATTCTGTGGTTCTATGAAACGTGGCACAGGAGCACAGAGAAGGGTAACCAAGCGAGCTAAGAGCAGCGGTGGTGACAACTGAGGAGGACAGGAGGGGGAAGGCCACACTTACTGCCGGCAGCAGATGACAAGGGCAGTTTATATGAAAGAAAAAGCCAGACCCTGTTCTTCTACCACATTAGCTCAAAAAAGCTGATGGCGGTTCTGCTCCTGGGCCAGGATAAAATAGTATATTAACCAATGAATGTAATTTTATATGGGATTTAACAGTCAAAATGTCCTCAAATGGGAAGGAAAAGGACCAAGATCTCAACACAAAAGAGACTTTCTGTACACACGCCGTGCTACCTCACAATTAGCATTTCTCATTGTATGAATTACAGTTGTGTCAAAAATGAGAAGGGTGGGAAAAATCCTAGACTCTAATTATGATTATCCTACTTAGACAAGTACGATAAACAGATACTTCGGGATTGCTATTTCCTCTTTGTGCTCTGAAGCACCTTACAAACAGTACGTCACAAACTGCTAATACCAATTAAGTTAAACACACTCGTTTGGGGGATTGAGACCTTTTCCGCTGATTTGTTTTTCAAAAGATTTTTTTTTTTCCCCTCTCAGAGTATTATGTTTCTTTAAGAACTAACTAAGAAAGAGCTCAACAAAAAAAGTGACAAAATACAGAAGAAGGATTAAAGAGAGACGGATCAAGGGAAGAGTAAGTTTAACCTAGACATTTAAAGGATTGGCAAATTTAAAATGCATATTCATTGATGTAATCTTTTTTGAAGATTTTGCTCTAAATATCATCAGGACATGATTAAAAAAAAAAATAGAGGGAGGTAATGTGGAAGAAGGGCAGTAAGAAGCTTGGAGGTGACAGAAGTAGCCAAGGAATGACTTTGAGAGAGAGAAGCCAGGAGATGGAGTCAGGAAGAAAAGCTCAGACTGGGATGGGCCATGGAAACCAGTGAAGAAAACTTAAATATGAGAATGGAAGCAATAATGGGATTTGTGAGGAATCGAAGGTGGGTTTAATAGCAGACAATAGAGGGGATGGTGACAGACTGCAGGCACGACATGGGGAGAAGGTGAACCAAGATTGGGCTTGAAGAAGGGAAGAGGAATAGAGGAGTCCATCCCCCTCCAGCACGGGAAAAATTGCATATAATTATCCTTCCCGTGACAAAGAAAGCACGGACTCAAAATGGGAAAATTCTACTACTTGTTTGATAAACAATTTACTATTGGTTTGCTCAAGGGATTAGATACAAAGCTTTAGGGGTTTGGTTTTTTTTCAAAAAAGTAGGACCAGCTGCCAGATAAATACAATACACTTCAACCCCTCCTCTTAAAGCCACAAATAATTGGAAAATTCATTTGAATCAGCTGGTCATTTTATTTTTCTGCCTGAATTTCCAAAGTCTATACAAATACCCAGGGACGGTTTAAGGCACCACTTGACAGCCTTTGCTGTAAAACGTCAACAGTGTAAACAAATCTAAACTGTTCCCCATCTTAATATTCATAACAAAGAAAGGCATTGTCCTGCCCGCGGGTGAGGTCATAAAACCTCACATTGTATTTCAGAGAGTTACAAAAGCTATTTTCTAACACACTTATGACATAGACTTTGTGCTTGGAAGGACAGATGACTTTCACATAGCCAGTCCCTTGGCGTAACTTCAGCATTTAACTAGTTTGTAGCAGATCTGTGGGGACCATAAGCGGATGGTAAGCAAGAAAAAGTTTAAGATCCTAGTTATATTGCACTTTCCAAGTTAACAGGTTTGATTTTGTTCTGGTTTTGGAGAGTTTGGGGTAGGGAGTGCTGTGGGAGAAGGGTTTCCCGAGCAAAACGGGTCTTTTTTTAATTTATTCTAACCTGAGAGGAGATAGAGTTTAGTGGAAAAGCATCTGTTTCTCAGGACTCTTTCAGTTATAAAATAAATGTAGTTTATAAACTGGTGTTATCTAATTATTTTACTGTATATTCATATGTAGTCTATATTAATGTTAAAGTACTGAATTTTCACTTGAACCCAGTAACATAGAGCCCTTTGATGTTACAATAATTAATCCCACTGCTCCAGGCAAAGCGCACGTGTTCTACACCACAACTTAAAAACACATAAGGGCAGATTTACTTGCACTCTCCTTGTAGCAATAGATTACAAAGGTCTTGATACGAAGCAAATGGACATTTCAGTTCCAAACTAATAACCAAAACCAGAAGGTGACCGATGATGGAAATGCTGATTAAAACCTACCCAAGGGCGGCCTGCTAGAAGACAACTGTGGACTTCTAGGAGGGCTCATGATGGATCCTCCTTGTTCTCCGTCACTAAATTCTGTATTGCTTTTTCCCCCCTTTCCTGTCTCCCACTTCTCCCCCAGCAGCACCCCAATACACAGCACACAGTCCCTCCAGCTCTCTCCCAGTTCCAGCTTCTCTGGACCACACGGCACCAAGGACCTCAGGCAAGACAGACAAGAGCTTGTATCCATATCTGCAAACATCTTTGTCATGTAGACCGTTGTCTCCTCTTGCAAATAACAGTCACCTCAACAGTTAAACTATAGACACCCTGCCCAATCTGCCCACCAAACTCCTCTGAAGACCTTTCCAAGGCTGGTGAGAAACACTGGGATGCTCATCTCAGCTATGTAGCCCTGAGAAGGGCTAGTGACACCCAGAGTCAAAGGCTACCTTCTTATTTTAACATTTGCTTTGTTCCCTTTCTGGGAGAAATCTGCATTGAGCTTCTAAATAAATAAATTTTCCAACTATTTTTTTTTTGGCATGTGTTTGTGTAATCTAGGAAAACAGGAGCTTTGTAATGAAAATGTGAACGCAACTAGAACATTCTGATTTTCTGAGAGCCACCACATGGTAAGACATCCAACAAACGAAACATGGCTACATGTGGAAGAGAAAACCATTGCTGAAACTCAACTTAGAGACCCAATACCACATGAATAATTTCATATTTAACCACCTTCTATGATTTTTTCTCTCTTTTAGACACTAAGTTCCTACAAGTGCCACTGGTCAGGTATACAAATTAAATTTTTTTAATAGTTATTATATACTTATGAATGAGAAATGTTATGCTTTGGATATGGGAATTTTTAGAGAAAATACCATCATACCAGAAAAGCCACTCAGAAGCTCCAGGTAATGGAGCAGAACACGCAGAAGAAGTCCCAGCTCCAAAGCCCTCCCTCTTCTGCTCCCCCAAAGCCAGGCCTAACGCTACCCTTCGGTGAAGCAGCTCCTTGTGAAGTACGTGGTCCGATATTCTTGTCAGTGATGCAATGCTTAAAATGTTAGATTTAATTTAACTCTTAATTAACAAAAATAATATACGAGGAGTTTGATTTACAAGGAGCGCCCCTCTCACAAATTGCTAAAATAAGCTGAATAATGGTACGGAATAGCGTTTAATAATTTGCTACCCAGTTACACTGCATTAGTAATCTCATTAGGAGTTGGCAGCGATGCTGCAATATATCACAACAATCTGGGGAGGGCACCAGGGCTCCCGCAAGGCAAGGGAAAAGAACAACCAGGTTAATGCTCCGCTCCTATACGTTCAGGAGATTATTTCATGGAGTAAGTCAGTCCAGTAGTTTATAGCATCGTGTAGGCAACGACACATTTCGCACACGGTAGGTACTCACGTGAAAAACTGTCTGCCCCGATTTGGAAAGGAAAAAAAAAATGCTTAAAACTATGTTCTTAAACCTGCTGTAGGCAATTTAACTATGCAATTTTGTATTTGAATATAAATATAGAAGAGACCCACTGCCTTCAGTGGCGACCGGGGAAGCAGAGGGAAGACGGGCATTTTGAGAATTAGGTAACATGTTTAGGTGCTGAAATAGCTCATTAAAAACTTAATCCAGGCACCCGCCGTTTAATCCAGGAACTTCTATAAAAACCAGGGTCCTGGCATCTTAGCAGGACTGGATGAAACCTGGCACAGAAGAGCTCGGTCTGGGACAACTGGGAACCAGCCTGGAGACCTGACTCTGCAAACAGACTGATGGTAAAAGCGGTGCAAGAACAGGGCTTTTTCCCCACGTTTTTGAGTGACAAATAATAATAAAAAACCCCCATGTTCCTATTTGTTTTCACTCCTGTGAAGTTTTGCTTTGATTTAATCTATCCCTAACTACTAACAGTTAGAGTTGACTAGTGGCTTTGAGGTTGTAAATGCAAATAAACACAACTCATAATTAATGGAAGCAAATCCAGTGGCCTTAATTCCTCTCTTTTCTACCTGCAAAATCTCAAAGTAGAATTTTGCTCTGACAGCTGGAGCCCCTCTGCTGGGAGGACAGGCTGAGAGAGTCGGGGGGGTTCAGCCTGGAGAAGAGAAGGCTCCGGGGAGACCTTCCAGCCCCTTCCAGTCCCTCAAGGGGCTCCAGGAGAAATGGGGATGGACTCTGGATCAGGGAGGGGAGCCATAGGATGAGAGGGAAGGGTTTGACACTGAAAGAGGGGAGATTTAGGTTAGGTATGGGGAAGAACTTCTCTGCTGTGAGGGTGGTGAGAGCCTGGCCCAGGCTGCCCAGAGAAGCTGTGGCTGCCCCATCCCTGGAGGGGTTTCAAGGCCAGGTTGGAGAGGGCTTGGAGCAACCTGGTCTGGTGGGAGGCATCCGTAAAACTGGATAATTTTTAAAGGTCCCTTCCAACCCAAACTTTTCTATGATTTCTGCAGCTTCCCCTCCGCTATGAATCACCCCTCCTGCAGCAGGAGCCCTGTGGGTGACTCAAGGGGTGAAAGGTGGCTTCTTCATGCATTAGAAAGAAGAAAAAAATGAAGAAATAAATGAAATCAACCATTTAAAAAAATGCAAACATTTTTTTTCCACTTAAGGGCGGGGAATGAGTGCAGCTCATTGCCTTTGAATGGACAGTTGAGAACGGGGAGCACATCTGTTGGAGTTGTTTTCTGCATGCGCTTCGATAGGATGCTGTTATCTAAACCAGATTTTTTTATTATTATTTTTTTTTTACAGACCACACCAGCAGCTGGGGTTTGTACCTCTCTGGCCAGTACATGACTGGTTAATTCCCAATATTTATGTTTCTTGGAAACAGAAAGATTAGCCAGGAATGTGTAGCTGGAAAAACTTGAGGTTAAATAAAAAAAAAGAAAGAAAAAACCTCAACCAAAACACAACCCCCACCAGTTCAGCTCATCCTCCTACTGGCTGCTGCTAAAAGTCACAAATTCTACCCACCGCGGGGAACAGGAGATACCAGCCTGGTTGCAAACCCCACACATCCCATGAAAGGGAAACCAAACAGAAACACCAAAAAAATATCTAACGAAACTAAAGCACCTTTTCTACTAAACTTCTAGTCTTTAGACGACAGCACTTTAATTTAAGGCTGCTTTAGAATGACTTCATCTATATGAAAATGACATTAAAAGTGCCCTAGATGTATTTGCATTTAAAGTGTATTATGACAGCCCTTAGCAAATACTTTCTATTTACTGGACACTTGCTATCGTAAGACAATCCATATGTTTCCAGGCAAGGAATATCAACCCACAAGGGAAAAAAAAAATAATTAAAAAAAAAAAAAATCAAACAGAAATCAATTCTACAGAAATTTTAAGTGATCTATTACACTGCAGCACCAAAGGATTTTTAAAGCAAGGCCAGGGAGTTTGTTATCTTTTCAAGGGCACGCTGGGACTTCACCTGGCTTAATCCCCCCAGTTTAAGGCAGCCTTTGGGGATGAAGATAAACCACTGGCAAATGGTTAGCGATGGCAGACGACCGGCGCTTGTGCCACATGAGGCCCTGGTACAGGTGTCCAACAACCACTGCCACCCCCAAAGCCTCCTAAAATTCATTTGACATCAGTTGCTTAAAGCTGCACAATTGAATTGGATGAATTTGGTAGCCAAGAAGTGGCTCTAAGACAACGTAGTCACACTCAACACTCTTCCCAGATTTGGTATTATTTGTAATGTTACAATATGATGCATAAATCTCTACTTTTCCCTCCAAAATGACTATTTCCAAAGTTTCCACCAAAGGTTTTTAAGCTTCCCTCGCTCTTTGAGGGACTGACTCCTATCCTTCCTCATGGACCTGTTTTGAAGCTGCACCCAGACCCCTTATGAAAAGGGAGACTCAGTAATATACATTAATTAAATGAGTTTTGAGCACCTGACTTGCAAAAGATTGACCAAAAGCATTCCACTATGGGTCAAGAATCATCTTTTATTATCACTCTGATGCAGTAGGCTGGGTTTTCCTTGGGATGAACCCCCCCCTTTCTAAAATACCTGCTGGAGTTCAACCAAAAGCTGACGCAGGGGGTAGGTCATACCACACATTGCTGAACCCAAAGAGCTTAACTCATGATTACTTTAAGTGAAACTTGCTTTCTTCATTTTCTCCCATTCTTTAGTTTTTACGGTGCATTAAGATCAGCTTATGGGTTGGTTTTTTGGGTTTGTTTTTTTTTTTTTTTTGCTTTTCACTGCAAGCAGAAGTTGGAGATTTCCTTTTGGTTAAGAAAAAAAAAAAAAAACACCCAAACAAACGCCAAGATAATTGCATCGTTTTTTCCCTGGCCAAGTCAAACACCAAATATTGAGTCTCACGGTGCAATGTCAAATTGGCAACACAGCACAGGAGGATCAGAACTTAAAAAAAAAAAAAACAACCTTGTTATTCCTTTCCCACTGTTTATAACATCTCAGGTCCAGGTCGCACTAATAATTAGGCACTTCATGAACAAGAAATTCCATTCCCTATATCCTCAAGGCATCAGAGAACACCTCCAGTGAGAATTACATGTTTTGTCTAAAATCTTTCTATGCATTATACATAGAAAGAACGAAACATGGAAGCATCCACAAATAAATAAATAAATAAATCTGTTTAAAAGTTTTAAAACTCACGCCCTTGATGTGAGAGTTGTATTTTAAACATTTCCTGCAACATCCCAACACATTGGCTCAGTTCTAAAGCAGCATTTCCTGTTTCAGCTCACCAGTATGTCTCCCAGTGAAACTGGAACACTTTACCAATGGAAAAGAAAATGCAAGTGCAATCACACGCCCTCTTCAAAAGAGAGGATAAATAATATAGAAATATGTATCTATCAACTGAGCAAGCTTTGGGGAGAAGAAAAAGGAAGAGAAGGAGCAAAGAACTACATTTATGGCTTTTTTTGGCTATTTAATATTTACACAAAGGAAAATCTGTTTGTCTTCAATGATGCCACAAATTACTGACGATGCATTTAGATTTGGGCATTATGTAGCAAAAATCAATGCTGTTTTCTTAGTCCAACCTGTGTAAAATCCATCACATATTACACCCTTGGAGTTTGCTCAGGTACTTGAAGAGGGGTAAGCAGAAGAGGAAGGGCGGGCAACTTTTAAATCTGATATTGCTGCTGTACCATCCCTGTGAGGGAATGTCCCCGCTGCCACGCAATAAGCCTTTCTCCAGGAAATGAGTACAACACCCGGACAGGGGAACAGCACAAACAGGTTATGATGACAACTGAATCGGATGCGGAACGCTTTAAGTGTCTACTAACTAATTCTGCATTGTAATAGGAAAGCTTAAAAAAAAAAAAGCATGACATCCCCATGAATGCCAAATTAATTCATTATGATCAGTGCTACCACAATGAACACCAAATTAATTCATCACTGTGGAACACACAAAGCACTACCCACTCCTTCTGACAAAGAAAAGGATGCCTGTCCTCAAAAGATAGAACATCCACGGCCGCAGGTACGGCTGACCACGGGTACAGTGGATTGCTCACGCGCAAGGAATCCCTCCCTACACCCAGCATCCGTCATCTGTCCGTCCATCCATCCACACCTGGGGCTGGGGTTAAACACAGACCAAGGGCTGCTTGGCCTCTGCCAGCTGAGGAACGGGGCTGCCTTCAACACACGGCACACGCTCTTTTACCCCAAATACAAAGAAACTTCCGTTCTTCAAACCTGATGATTTCATTAATTTTCTCAAGGCTTCCTGTTCTCCTTACAGGATAACAATGAATACTACATTTACCTGCAAAACCTTCAATATCTGCCCCATGTAGCTGCTTGTATCACAGATATCCATACATGTTTGGCCTTTTCACTGGACTCTTTCTACGCACCATAACTCAACCGTATTTGATAAAATGGAAGCCTGAGAATTTGTCACTTTTGGAAAACTTCCACTCTTCCAGGACCAGCTGAGGCGTGACTGCAAAACCTTTAAAGTTTTTGCCAGAGATAACTTACCTAATGGCAGCGTTTGATTTGGAACTGAAAGATCACTGAGTGAGGGGCTCTTGAAGCTGTCCTTCCTCTCCCACCTTCTGAGACTCTGCCCTTTGCTCAGGCAGCAGCTGCTACTTTTCAGCCTGGCCATATGCTCGTAAGACTCTCTCGCTGTTCCCAAGAAGGCCACAATCTCTTTGCAAGGGAACTCATTAAAAAAATAAATAAATTTAAAAGCCACCGGTAAGGGAAGGATGGAAACAGCTTCAGCATCTCGTCCTCCTTGTTGGACTCGAGGCCATTAGGGAAAGCAGAGGCTCCCACAGGGAAATTTGCCAAAAGGAGAAGCTTCAGCACATCACTGGAAAGCCTCTGTCTTTAGATCATCATTCAAGGCATCTTTCTAAATTACAAAGGCTTTGGAGAATGCTGCTGAGAATTAAACCTGGGAAAGAGTCCATGGCTTTCCAAAAGGTGTTTGGAGCAAATTCTCTACTTTTTCACCTGATGGGTCATTAAGAAAGAAATCTTCCTTCAAGGTATCCTTTGAAATGAAGTTACAGCGTTTAAAACGGCAGAGATCTGAAACTGAGTAAATGCTGTCCCTCCGCCAAGCAAGCATATACTCGACAGTGTCTTACTGCAGCATGCTATACCCCTGGAGCATGCTTTCCTCTTATGTACCTTAGCACTATTGAGCGAAAAACAACCACAAGGCTCAAGAGATGGAAATTTTACTCCCACCATGTCTAGATACAAGTTCTTCTCAGGACATCCTGCCTCCCTCTTAGCTATTAAATTCGTTAATAGGAAGAGTTTTTCTAGTAGAATTTGGATGAAAGTTTTCATCCTTCCTCTCCCTTCTTCCCTTTACAGCATATTTTTCTAAGCCAGAGAGTGAGAATCCAGCCATCACCCCCAACCCAAACCTGGCTATCTGTAACGGTAGCGATGCCAGCTAAGCTCCTCATCTTAGGAGAACAGACTCAAAAACCAGAGCATTATGTCCTTTAGAGGATCCAAAGATTATTTTCAGAAGTGCTGATAAGAGGCAGACGCCGGTTGAAGAGCCCACTGCAGCGGAACTGTGTGCTAGTTCATTTCAGCACATCCTGTTTACAGCCTGTACTACTTTCTAAGTCATTCAACCATGACAATTGTTGTCCTTCTGAATATGTTAATTGTGATATTTTTATACAGCTCCAGAACATATTTACAGACCACAGCAGACTTTCAACAACAATGAAACTTGTAAGCAGTAAATATAGGACAATCATCCAAAAACAACCAGCTATCCTTCAACACATCTTGGCATTTGGGACACCATCTCCATTCAAAACATATGTCAGAGAAAGCTCAAACCAAACGAGGTGCTTCTCTCCCTTATGCTTTCGGTTTCATTGCGATTTAAAGGCTTGCCATATAGCTCCGATGACGCTGTACAACCTTCTCCTGCCCAGAGGGGTTGATCTCTGCTCACCCCCCATTCCCCTCGCAAAGAGAGCGGGCAGGAACCCACCAGATGGTTTCCATCAGCCCCATGGTTGGGTTGGCCAAGAGCATGAAGACACAGCCCTGGCAGTGGACACCTCTGTGACCCAACCCAGCCAAGAGCTGAAAGCCACCATCTAGTGTCCCCTCTAAATGTTCTACCTTCATAAAACACAGGGCCCCTCTTCACTGAGGTGTTGGCAGCATTTTAGGATATTTCCGATTGCGACAAACCCACCCACAGAATTAGAGCCACAGCGAGAGGCACAATATATTTTAATTATATATGTTTACTTTAGGAGAAAGTAAACAAAGAGAGATCAGTTTAATGAAAAGAGACTAACAAAATGGAAGCAGCTGGAAGATAATTTTTTTTTGTATCCCAATTGCTATTTCTTCCCTTCTTTAAAGTTACTTGGGTCCCCAAATAAAGCATTTTTTTTATATATATATATATATGACAGACCTAAACCTTTTTTTTTTGTACACTAAGCACAGGTACAAATATTAAAAACTCTGAAGTGTTATGAAGTCAGTTCAAGGCTTCTCTTTTAAAAAAAAATAATCACTATAAATTTTCAGCTCTAGTGGCAAAAGATTTATTGGTCTTTGTACTTCATTAAAGGTTTTTTATAAAGTCATGTTTGTTCTTTTGAGTAGCAAATAAAACTACTGAAAAGGGCAGGTTGGTTTTTAAAAGAGACAGATATGACCTAAAGGGAACACATTTTACTGTAGTGAAATAAACTGAGGAAACAGTTTGCAGATTAAAAACCCCTTAAAAGGAAGCATCATCTTTGGAGAAAAAAAAAAAAAAAAGAAAAAAAATCTTTGCTGAGGAAAACAGCTGGAAACAGGAAGCTTTTGTGCTTTCATCCTGCCTGCTTTGATACCACCGCAGCCCCGTATCATAAAACGGCAAAGAGCCTGATGTCAGCTGCGGCTTATTTCAGCGGCGCAGGACGGGGCACAGGGGGGAGACGTTTGGGGAGTGGAAGCAAAACCATCCACGGCCCAACAGAGGAGTCATCCCACACGTGTACACACACACACACACACGCACCCAAACGTATAGGTATCATCTCTGAAAAATTCATTACAGCAGGAAAATGAGTGCAGCTTCACCATCTCTTCCCAAGCCACAGGGAGCAGCACCTTGTGCTCTGCAGTCTCAGCACTGCTATGACTATTATTTTTTTGGAGACCCGAGTCCCTCAGTGTCACTTCTCCCATGACAGTCGGACGGTGCGTACGTGCCTCTTGGCACCTCAGAACTCCGACTAAATACCACCGGGTGTTTTTCCCAACAGGATTCCTTACAACTCAAAACTTCAAGCTGTCCTTTTGCTGAGTGATGCTACCGGCTTCTCCATCTCAGAATTTCTGAGCCACCTTCTCCCCAGCTTTGGGGCCACGGAGAAACCTCCTCCCCGGTATTCCATCCATGCCTCTTCCCAGACACGCTTTGCAACCCAACTCTTATTCATACACGGCAGGAAAATATGACACAAAACCTTCCAAATCTACTATAAACTTGGGCAAGGCAGCAGCATTTTCTTACTCTTTCCAGGCAACTAACCAAGCATGTTCTTCTCTCCCATTTTTTGTAATGCTTTCCCTTATGAAAGCGTTTCAATGCTCTGCGTGACGTTCCACAAGAAAACACGAGGTATATACACAGGGACTGACAACCTTCAATTTGAAACTTTCCATTAATGGAATTAATCATGTTTACACAACTTCCTGCTGTTAAACTTATTTCATATCCTCATATCTTTCATCCAAGCTATTTCCCCTACCAAGAAAAGAACAAAAACTTCCCCAAGGGCACGGGATCGAGTCAATTGTTCGCAGTAAATGCTCTCTCCCGCTGTCTCTCTCTCTGCCAACCCATTTTGGATGCTCCGAGCCGCAGTCAGCAAAGGTTGCTGCTGCTCCACTGCTACCTGTCATCTTCTGACTCCTAATTCTTCTGTTCCCAATGAGACCATTGCTGGTCAGAGGTGGCTTTTCCCCCCCAGGCAGCAGCAGCACTGGGAATTGATATACACTATACCCCTTTCCCAGCTCCCCAGCTGGGAAACAACTCACTGACCATAGTCTTGATGCTTTCACTCTGGGTTTTCTGGGGAAACGAGCAGCCAGAGAAGAAATGACATCGTTTCTGAGCCTATAGAGAAAATAGCCCTAAGCCACACGAGGAACAATGTCATCTCCACTCGAATATACAGAGGTTATCCCTATCTTATATCTC
>JAHREE010150489.1:80720-94057 GCA_033628505.1 Tringa tobata
GAGCTGTATAAACCATAAAAATTTTAGAACCTCGGAAAAGGTGGGGGGGGGAAGAATAGAAAATTTGTAATTGGTTACTTTTACCGACATGAGGAGTAACTGTCAACACCCCGCGACGCAAAGGCCCCCGAGCCCCAGCCTTCCCGCCTCCCTGCCAGGAGCGACGCCGGGGTTGCCGTATGCCGAAGGAGCCCTTCCATCTCCTGCCAAATCCCGCCTCCCCGGCCAAAATCGCGCTTTTGAGCCGCAACGTCTTCCGCAGACTTTTCAGTGGCACAAACATGACTCTTGGACAAGCTTTAGAATTACCGGCTGAGCCGGGTGATTTACGAGCGCGTGTAAAAACGACGATGCATTTTTATGCTATGATAACACAAATGTTCTTCTTAAACAGCCAAATTAATTTCCGAAAGCAAATTCAGCGGAGTGAAAGGTAAAACACCTGAGCACGGACCGGCTGGCAACCGCTTGCTTTGTCACATTAAGTTTTCCCATTTTCAAGAGGGTTTTTTTTTGTCTCTTCTGGCTGCTCTGTAAAAGCAAGGATCACGGGGAAACTGTGAAAACAAATACGGAAAACCCATCGCCAGTGTAGAAAATAAACCCATTTGATAGACACAATTCATCTTCCCCTGACCTTCGTCCTTTATGATTTTATAGGAAACCAATAATAAGAATTGGCAAAAATTTCTCGAGGCAGCCCCAGGTTTCGTGCTCGCAGTGGGAAGTTTATAGCCCGTAGTCTGTTCCAATGGATGTGCGGAACATTAACATATCTAAATAGGCTCTTGCACAAATAAAAGTGAAAGTCGCTATAAAACCACGGCGGCGGTGCTTTGTGCTGCCTTTTCACCACTGGGTCAGAAAAAGCAGTCAGTGCTTAGCGCTATAGTCTGCCTGCCCTCAAAAAGCATCCTTCCCCAAGATGCTTTTTCACTTAAATTTCAACAGAGAAGGAACACCTCACAGAAGAAATAAGCAAGAAAAAAAGGGGAGCATGAAATAAGCATCTCTTACTACCCACACACTTGTGACTGCTTTTACTGGGACCACTGGGAGAAAACTCCCCCAGGTCAGAATTCTTAAGATACCAGACAAAAGATACAGGTTGATTTATTTATTTTCAATAATCATTTCATTTCCCATTTGGGAAAAACTGCATATTTCACTTAACTTCCACAAATTCTACAACTACCCGTGCATTGAAATATATGGAATTAACTTTGCTGGATGCAGAATCAAGCCACATAGAAAAATATTCTGGGCTTAATTTTGCAACTTTATTTTGCAAAAACGTGTGTATAGACATATATATCCGTACTATGTATATTTACACACACACGAGATTTCTAGGACACAACTAACAAAGCTCCAAACTGGGAGGTTTAACAGGACTGAATTTGGTGACCTTGACTTTTTTCTAATTTGCAATATATCACTGTGTGCTCTGAAAGAAACCCTATCAGTCAATTTGGTGGGGAGTTTTCCAGTCTATTTGGTGTTTTGTTTTTTTCATTTAATCTTGCAACATTTAATATCTTAAAGGATTTTTCACTGCCATTGCCTCCCCTAACTTCCTTGGCCACGCTACAAAACTGAAAACTAAGGACTCTTGGGGAAAACTAATAGCAGTGTAAGGAAAACAATCACTTTTATCAGTCAGAAATCAAACTTCAAGCCCTTTGAATCAAATCGAATTTTCTTTTCAAAAGAATTCAATGAAAATTTAAAACTTTGGCTTCTTTTAAGATCTAAACTTGCAGTAATTAAACGATATAAATGGACTAAAAGTTAATAATCAAGCATTACAAATTTGGTGGTTCCTATTTCAAAGGAACAAAAGTCACTAATTTAACAGCAATAGCTCCTAGTGCTCTGGCGCGCAGAAAAAGAAGAGTATTTTTTGACATTATCAGCCTCTTTCCTGGACACACAGAGAACATTTCCTTCATTTCCATGTGTTCTCCCAGTACAGCCCAACAGTGAATGTGTTCAAGGCTGGAGTTGAGAAAGCATAGAATAGTTTATCTTTTACTTATAGTCAAACTACAAGAAGTTATTTAAACTGTTGGGTTTTGCCTATCATAATTCAATTCTAAATTTCACCTGAATGCAACACTTGCTGGAAACCACAACTTAAAAATCATAACCGAGTCACTAATGAGAGTTTCATTCCCTGTTTTTAACATAATACAAAGATCACTTATCTCAATTAGCAACCTACTTGCTAAAAAGAAAGTGATGCATCCACAGACACTCGGCTTTCTAGAAGAGAGCAGTAAGTAGCAATGCAGAAGAGAGAAAAAATTGGTTGTTTCAACAAGGATCTTACAGCAACAGATTACAGCCAGTGATTTAATTCCTTCTCCGTTAAATTCCTCTACCTGGACAACAACTTGGTCTTTTTGGGGGCTCTGCAGGGACAAGGGTTCAACGGCCAAAGGAAAGTGATACCAGGCTGATGATCTGGAGGCCTGGCAGGACAACATGGGGAGGGATAACAAACAGAATTATCTACTGAACCCTGCAGAAGACAATTCCTATGGATAACCTCGTGTAACTGCACAGGGGATGGAGAAATCTGTGCTCTCAAGGAGGACCAACAGCCCCTCAGTAGGAGGGCATCACTGAGCAACCCAGAGGAAGAAGTACAGAGGTTCAGTTCAACCCACTGAAACTTCAGGAGATTGATTTATCAGAAGTGTCTAGGATTGCCTGAGTCTGGAAAACTGAGTGGGAAACCTCAGACGAACAGTCTGTCTCATGGTATTTCAGCACTTCCACTTCTGGTCCTGGCCAAGCCCAGGAAGTGCAGAGGCGTGCTCAAGAGCAAAATGCTGGGGGAAAAACAACCCATCAGAACATTTTTCCACCAACTTGCAAGAAAACATTTGGTTACATGTGAATTTTGAACAAAGATTTGCATTATCTGGGGATCTCCTATTCAGCTCTATGGCTCTGAGGAGACCTTAGAGCCCCTTCCAGTCCCTCAAGGGGCTCCAGGAAAGCTGGGGAGGGACTCTGGATCAGGGAGGGGAGCCATAGGAGGAGGGGGAACAGCTTTTAACTGAAAGAGGGGAGATGGAGATGAGATCTGGGGAAGAACTTCTTTGCTAGGAGGGTGGTGAGAGCCTGGCCCAGGTTGCCCAGAGAAGCTGTGGCTGCCCCATCCCTGGAGGGGTTCAAGGCCAGGCTGGATGGGGCTTAGGGCAACCTGGTCTGGTGGGAGGTGTCCAGAGGTGGGACTGGATGGTCTTTGAGGTCCCTTCCAACCCAAACCATTCTGTGATTCTCTGGAAGATGTCACAAGTTCACTGTTCTTCAAAAGCCACAGAAAAAAAGGGAGAAGTTTGGTTGCGGTTTGGGTGTTTTCTTCAGAGAACTGCAGGGGAAGGAGGGACCAAGCCCAACTGAAGGCTATAAATAAGCTACCAACAACCTTGATTACAGAAGTGTTGGGTTTCTCTAATAAATTAGCTCCTTTTGCAGCCCAGAGAGAAGTAGAGAGACCCACGGTATTTGAATAAGCTAAATTTAAGCATGTGAGAGGCTGCAATGGGTCATGGATTGATGGTGGAAGCGAGGGGCACGGCCAACCGCAGGAAGATGCTCTCACCCAGGCAGATGCCAGGGCTGGAAGGAAATAACATTATGCAGTGATAAAAACGGATCGTGAAGCCAGGAAGGGGAGGGTGGAGAACATGAGAGAAGAAAATCAAGAGAAATTACCAGATTAGGAAGTACTTGGAGGAAGTTGGTTATTTAACTTGAGGACACTAGACCTCAGGTGAAGGGACTCACTGACAATTATGTTTTGCAAAAGATTAACAAAAATCATGAAGGTTGAAATATCTATTTAAAATTGAATGAAAATTCAGAATAGTTATTAAAAAAATAATAATTAAGAGATTGAGCTTCCAAGAGACAAAAATTAGCGATTCATCCCCAAAATGTAACCCTTGCCAAGGCAGGTGTAAGAGTCCCCAAGGTCCCACAGGTGACAGAGCAGTAAGAAGGCATGAAGCTGAGCAGATCTGACCTTTTGTAGATCAAATGCAACCACTGAAGAGGTTTGGAAAACAGCAAAGTAGTAATTTGGAAACCTCTTATAACAAACTATTTTAATTCATGGAACAGTGTTGCTTAGGAAAAATAGGTACATAAGAACAAAACGTAACACTTTTGCAGTTGAAGAGGACTTTTGAGGAACTTTTTCACCCAAGACATTACTCTTTGAAAAAGCAAGGTCCAATGGCACTCCAGGAGCAGGACTAATCCAAGCTACAGACTCTGGAGACCAAGCAGCTGGACAAAGAAGAGTCCAACCAGTAAAACCCCAACACGCCAACTTCCAGCCTCTTCCAGGGCTCTGCCATCCTCAAAAGAAGTTCTTCCTCATGTTGAGATGGAACTTCTGATGTTCCAGTTCATGCCCATTTTCTCTTGTCTTGTTTTGTACGCCGTGTTATCTACTGAGTTTTTATTGTCTCTAGCACATTCAGTTAAAGACTGTGAGTGAAGATTTTCTGTTTAGCAAAATTTAAAATGTTTTGGTGAAACCTCAAGTATGTGCCACCCCTTTTCTATCACTTTGAGCAGAGCTGAGTCCCGGACTGTCGGTAGCCCCTAAGAACTGCGACTCAGCCAATAACTAGCACTAACGACCCTAACCCAGTGATTTCACTGCAAATGACCATACCAAGGACAGGAACGCTGTGAATCGGGCTCAATAACCCGAAAGTCATAAAACAGTGTCAGCAATTCACAACAGAGATGGCCACGGGAATAGGTCTTGCTGCTCTCGGAGCTTTCTGCAGGACATCAGCCTTCACTAGCACTTCAGCATCTCTGATAGTCACGTTTCTAAGCTTATTCTTTTCAATTTTTAAAGTCTGACACAAGAGAGAGGTTAAGGCAGGTTTTTGTTAACCTGGCAGTGTCACTCTGGGTAAATCTCCTCCTCCCCAGCCCCAGTAAGAGGGAGGCAGCCCCGCACAGCCAGGCCAAACCCAAGGCAAAGGTTCCTCCGTCTTTTCATTGATTGTAAAGGGGAGAACGCGATTTGAGAAGACAGGCAATAAAATGCATTTCTCTTGCAGGCAAATCTTATAACAGATAGAAAAACAATCTTAGTCTCTTGCTAAAGGCACCCTCACTAATTGAAACAGAAATAAAATGAGGAATAGGAAAGAGATAAAGCTACAAAGTTATGTCTTGGTCCAATTAGTAGGTAGAGACTTAAATTATCAGCTAAAGACATTCTACAAGTTTCCATGTTGGAAATTGGAAGGGAAAATACACGCTGTAAAACTGCTGCCACCTGGTCTTCATAGCACAATCCAGAACATTTTCTAGTAAAATAATATTTTAAAGCCTCTAGACATAGTCCAGTGACAAATGCAATTAAACCCAGACAGAGATGTAAAAGCCCTGGCAGGTCACCTCATCCATCTATTTGCCAGCACAGCCTTGTTCCAAACCAGCTAAAAAGTACTTAAATTCTTTGATGGCACCCCATTCTCCTTTCCTGTAATAAATAGACTTTCCCTAGGCTAAGTCGTGCATATGTTTGTCTAGAACACATCTGCACAACATGCCACCACCGTCCCCACGCCCTGGCTACACTCCACCACCCACATTTTGACAGTCCCTGCTGGGGATGGGCTCTCGCCCCCAGGAAAGAGATGCTGAGCTGGGCTCCCCCAGGGCTTCACCCCCCTGCACCCTTCCAAACCTCCCTCCTTCCTCTCCTCTGCCTCCTGGCTTTTGCTCCGGGGCTCCAAACAAGGCGAATTACAAGGGCATCATCACTAGGGGCCAAGATACAGCTCATCTGAGGAAATGGGGTTGAAAAAAGCTTAAAGACACTTTTTCTGCTCTTCGAGTGCGCAGCCAGTTCAGACAAAGAGTTGAGGCTCCAACTTATGCTAGTGTCACAAATGGCAAAGCCAAGAGCCAGGCACGGCCTGAGCCCTGTCACCCACCTCCCGAGGTGAGAGCGAGTGATGCTGTCACACTCTGGCACTGCCACCACCCCTCTGGTCACTCAGAGCCACCCACCACGCCATCCCCTTGGCTGAATTCTCTCCAGAGACAGCCCTTCCACCTCTTCACTCTGCTATTCCACGCAGAAACCCTTCCTCTCTTCCCCATTCCTGATCAGCAACATCAGAAATATCATTTTTTTTTTTTTTTTCCAGCTATTAGTTCAAACTTAGAAATCCACCCCTTTGCCTTGTCCTCTGCTCTTCCAGCAGCACGGCCAGGTCTCGGTCCTGTAGGGACCACGCAGGCGGGAGCCCTTGCTCTCTGCTCCCTCCTCTTTTTCTACTACTATTGTTCAATTGTTTTATTTTTTTTTTATTTAAATGCACTACAGTAAACTAATCAAAACTGCTAGGCATATATTTTAAGTAATTGGGTTCTGATGTTCTCTAAATGACAGGGCATACCCACACTTATCACTTAGAAATGAAATAATAACAATTAATTTGCATAGTATGTTGCATTGCGTACACTTAAATTTAAAAGCCCTACAATAAGCCTGCGAGGTAAATAAAAACTACTATATTATGGTCCAGAAATTAAATTTCTTCAGTTTTGTGGATAATAACAGGCCTAGATTTTAATTCCAAGTAGCCACACAAGTTCTCCGTTAGGATCACAGCACCATTGTGTGAAACAAATAAAAATAGGATGAAAGAGCCCAAACCCGGCAGGTGGGTACCCGAGAGAGCTGAACCAGCACAGAGCCACACAGCAGGGGCTGCAGAGCATCCTGGCCCGCATCCCTCGGGAAACAAGCCCCCTCTTGCCTGCTGCCTCCACGGTTTCTCCTAGAAACTCAGCCCAGAAAAAGAAATCTTATGGAAGGGTACCGTGCTCTTCCCACTCCGGGGAGCACGGGCTCCGAGCCCTCGCACGGTGCCACATCCCGGCTTGCTCCAGGGAGGCAGAGAGAGCAGCTCACCCCTGGGTACCGCAGGGACACCGCTAAACAGCCCCATCTGCATGAAAGGTCACCTAAGGAACATCACTGAATATTCATAGCAGTAGGGTAGGCCGCTTGCTTCCTACCGCCAAGGAAAAATTATATTTTCACTGTCACAAACGCCTGGTGACAGAGGCTCTTGTGGGAACACAGCACGTCCTGAACTCACCAGTTTGATAGGAAAGCTTCACTCCTGCCAGCCAAAAGCCACCAAGTGCCTCGATCAACAGCAAATTAGTATCGAGTACGGCAAGAACTGCAGAGCAAGCAGTAACAACTCTCAAGCGGTCCCCTTTTCAGATAACACATTCTGGAGTGCCATGGTGCAAGCACAGGTGAAGGACATCAGCTCCATCACTGTCTGCTTGCACCCAGAGAGCCACAGTCATACAATTACAGAGTTGTCAAGGTTGGAAGGCACCTTTCAAATAGAGTCCAACCATCAACCCAACTCTTACAAACCCACTACTAGCCCATGTCCCTCAGCGCCACATCTGCACAGCTTTTAAATACCTGCAGGGATGGTGACTCCACCACTGCCCTGGGCAGCCTCTTCCAAGGCTTGACAACTCTCTCAGTGAAGACATTTTTCCCAATATCCATCTTAAACCTCCCCTGGTGCAACTTGAGGCCGTTTCCTCTTGTCCCATGGCCTGTTCCTTGGGAGAAAAGACTGACCCCCCCTGGCTACACCCTCCTTTCAGGGAGTGGGAGAGAGCAAGAAGGTCTCCCCTCAGCCTCCTTTTCTCCAGGCTGAACACCCCCAGCTGCTCCTCAAAAGTTCTCCAGACCCTTCTCCTTGTTCTCCAGACCCCTCACCAGCTCCATTGCCCTTCTCTGGACACACTCCAGCACCTCAATGGCTTTCCTGTGTGAGGGGCCCAGAACTCCATAGACTCATTTGGGAGTCCAACCCCATTTCACTACCGTCTCAAGAGCACCTGGAAACCTGGTAACTTGTACCGTTTAAATGCAAGGGGCTTGAACCGACAAAAATATATGATACTTTAAGATTCTCCAGTGCCAGCCCCAGTCACCCACTGCTCAGCCTTGGACGGCTCAGCCCAGGTGTGACCGCTCCAGAAAGTGGCCCCGAGCCACGGCGTGACACAAACCAGAAGGGAACTGCTTTTATTTTCCTGCTGAATAGCTGCACGACAGCAAAAGGAAATACATTCTCTTAGTACAGCAGAAATATTCGAGTGTGTGAGTCAGTAGTTCCAAAAATACATTTCATAAGCTGCAAAACAGATATGTATGTTGCCATGGCACTTCAGCAAAATTAACAAGTCTCAAGCTTGTTTCATATATGAATAAAAATCCAAGCGCTCGTAGTTTCCTCTATCCTCAGCTGCTTCGTTGCTTGCACACTAAGGTCAGTTTTGCCACTGATTTCATTTGTTTTTTTCCCCCAGATTTGGCTTTCAAAGCAAGACTTCTAAAGGGCAGCTAAAGGTGCAGGAAGGTGCTCAGCAGGGTTTCCACAAGTGCCTGGACACCTGATTCTCCACGATGGTTAGATGGATCCATGCTTCTCGACCTGTCTGCAAGTCGAGGCAGCTCCTGCCTGCACAAATCTGGCCATTAGAGCATCATCCTGCACCCTTACGGTTAATGGGAGCTTTTCCACAACTCCAGCAGGATGGAGCCAGCCCTAAACAAATGCTTTGATTAAATTATCTCTTTCACACAAGAGCAAGGTGCACTTAGGTGGGTGTTAACACACAAAAAAAAAAGAGGAAAAAAAGAAAACCACATAACTAATCTGGGCTCTTATTCACATCTGCTTAAGTCTGGAGCATCTCCAACAAGGCTTACGTTCCCGGAGTTGATGCCAGTGGGAGTAAGAGCAGAACTTGGACAGAAAGGAAGCAGGGTACAATATAGCCATGGCTGTGGATCCCCTCTGCGGGACACTGTCTTGTTCCACCAAGGAGCTCCCAAGAGAGCCCCTGGGCACAGGGAATGCGGTCCTGACCTGACCTGCCCAGCAGGATGGGGACAGCAATGCCACCTCACCCGACCCCATCACATTGCTCTCCTCTCATCCGCATGAAGCCATGCCTTCAGCCTTGGCTGCACGTCACCCTCCCACCCAGAGGTGCTTCTCTTCCTCACCCTCCCACTTTTCCGCCCGCACCAGGAAGCCCTAACCTGCTCCTTGCGGGAGCATCCACCACGAAGTGCTCTGGCCACAAGTGTTCAGGGATTTCTAGAATCATACAATGGTTTGGGTTGGAAGCGACTTTAAAGATCATCCAGTTCCAACCCTCTGCCCTGGGCAGGGACACCTCCCACCAGACCAGGTTGCTCAAAGCCCCCTCCAACCTGGCCTTGAACCCCTCCAGGGATGGGGCAGCTACAGCTTCTCTGGGCAACCTGGGCCAGGGTCCCACCACCCTCACAGCAAAGAAGTTCTTCCCCACATCTCCCCTCTTTTTAGTTCAATTCCTTATTACACTGACTGTGCACCTCCTCCTGTCTCTAACTTCAGTCAATTCAACACACCGATGGCCAACTGCTAAGGACAGACAGCTGTTTGTCCCCATACACCATCTGGATACACATCCAACCAAGGCATATATACCTTCATTGTATACAAGATGATTTACAAACGTCTATACATACAGAACGTACACGTTCTGCTTTCAAACAGCCAGGCACCTGCCTGTCCTCACCATCCCCAGCCACACGCTGCTGTACCAGGATGGTTCCCACAACCACATCTTGAAAACTGGTTAAAAACACTCTCCCTAAGACACACACATGTATTTTCCACTGCTCCGGCCAGAGCCTGAGCACAAACACCAGCAGGAGATCCGGGTCTTCAAACCCTGCGATTAAAGCTTACGGGATCCAGCCCCAAGTTTCTCTGGAGCTGGCAGAATCAGCCTTTCTTACAGCAAAACACGGTGAGATCCTGCACTTGATGCTCTTTCAAATGCAGGTTTGGGATAGTTCATTTTTAGTTAAATCATTCCCTATAGCAAATTAACAGCCAAACTGGGTAAGAATCCTTATTACACTTAAGACCACCTCCCGCTTGCACGGGGAAGCTCTGAAAATTAAACCCCTTACAATCCTCTCTCAGCCCAGAAGGTTTCAAATCAAAGCAGAGAACAAGAGGGGTGGATTATTTTATTTTTTTTGGCAAATGTTAAATGTAAAGGCTCATAAAAATTTTTGCAATATGCAAATAACTTCTCAGCAATTCACTTTTTTTTAAGATGTGTGTCACTATAATCATGCACCATAAATCAAAATTAGGTGAGAAAAAATAATAAATTAGCAATTTTCAGGGATTTAATAATCTTGCCTTTATAATTCACTCCAGCATATCAGCACCATTTTTACATTAACAGCCTTACTTTCAAAAATAGACATAACACTATCATAACATTTCAGGCTTTCAGGTTGTGGGTTTTTTTTTTAAAGGATGTCAAGAAACAACTCCCAGTGAGTGTTTCCATCAATCAAAGCTGAGAAGTGGGGGGAGAACGTAAAGCAAAAGAGAAGGCATGTCCCTGCCCGGCCCGGTGGGAGGGAGGGACGGAGAGGACCTGCCTCCCAGCTGCCGGAGGGATGCTCATGCCCCAGCAGCCCCTCAGCAGCTCCCAGTACCTGGGGTGGCTTCAGGACAATCCTGCTCGGTTTGCCACCGACTACTTACTGCTGGAAACACAGACAACAGTCAAACGTGTTGGCCAAATTCAACAGCCAAAGAGCCCAGACTATAAATGGCTCTAAAGACCTCACCAATGAACACGCACCAACTCAGTCCTACTGATTTGAATTACATTTTCATTTACAGTTCACTCCAAGGAGATGAAGGTGTCTCAAGTTGTCAAGTCACTGTTTAAGCCCTCCTGAAAACTCTTGGAATAAAGAAAATTTAGAGTTTGAAGAGACGGGTTATTTCTGTGCAGATCACCACGCTCAAGTCACAGGTTTAAGAAAATTTGGCTGAATGTTTCATAAGCAGCATGAAAACAAGAAAATATATTTTTAAAATGTGTACTTTGTGCATTACAAAGCAAGAGGTGGGAGAGCTACTGCATTCTCACTGTGGGCTCCACACCTTCTCTGCAGGATTTTGGGTTTAGACACTTTGCCAGTCTTCTCCCCCTGGTCCTCCTCCCTGACCCAACAGGGCATCAGGGCACAACAAGGGCCAGGGCATTTGCTTGTTGATGGCTCTTGATACTCCAATATTGCTGATGATAATGTATGGTATTACCTTGGATCCTTTTAGTTTGTTTTCCTCTGTTTAATGATACTGGCTTTAGCAAAAAGGGCAAAAAACCCACCCCTAAAAATCAGCTAAATAGTAAAAGGGGATGGGGAGAGCAAAATTATCTATGGCTAAGAACATGACTGCTATCGACTAAAATATACTTCACAGTAGGGTTTCAACTATATTCAAAACTCAGCTTCTACATAATAGCACTCTTAATAATAAACCTATTTTTTCCCAGCAACACTTCTCCAACTCCCCCTGTGTTATCACATCGCTCCCCTCCAACCCCCGCGGCTCGATTTCTTTCCTTGACGTGACATCTGTCCACACGAGACTGCAATATCCTTGGGCAACCGAACACGTCTCCTTACGAGTCTATAAAATTTCTAACGCAAATATGGCACTATCCAAATAAACAAATACTAGTAAATGGCTGTTAGGGCACTGTTGTGGCTTCGTTTCAGCATCCGAGCCGGCAGGGACACGTTCCTGGTTCCCCAGCGAGGACAGGTCTGCTCCAGCAGGACCGGCAGCGAACGGCGCGGACACGTGAGAGCCTTTTCAATGCATAAAGACTTCCTTGTTGAATTAAGTTTGTTCATGCTACAATCCGAACGCCACATCTGGTGCTCCCAGTGACCAAAACATTCCTTGTTAGCTTCCCAGTAAATAAATTATTTTCTACAGAAACACTCCAGTGACTAAGATGAAAATAGTGTGGAAAAGGAAATGTGCCGGACCATTTATACTGTTTTTTCTCCGTGGTTTAATGGGCAGAGTGCTGCTGAATACCAGGCTGCAGCTCAATTGAAGTGTTCCACTGTCATCACCAGCAGCTGCAGAACCCCCGAGACTGAAACACAGCCCTCCCATTCAAGCTCATTTCGACCATTGTTACTTATAATATGATCTAAAGGAACATTTGCAGGATTTCATAGAAAGTTTAAATGTTGTTTGATGAGAGCCATTAGATATTTAAATCCGAAAGGAACGACATACAGTAGCGAGAGAGGCAATCACAGCACACCTAACGCCGAGCGCTAAACTTTGTGGCTATCATCTTCACTTGTTCCCGGCTAAGATTTTTCCAGGGAAAGGTTGGCCTTCATACACTTAGAAGATCCCAATTGTTCACAACCTGTCCGTGCCACACTCCCCCCAGCTACCCCAAAGAGACCTCTTTCACTAAGCTGCCTTCCTGGAGGTCTACCCTTAGAGGACACTTTGCAACCCAGCTGGTAAGATTTTCCTCTCCCATTTTTGCCCCTTCCAAACCCTACCATTTACCCCTCCCTACGCTTCTAATTCAAAGACTATTGCACAAATACTCTTCCTTGGTATTTCTGGGTCCTCACCTCTTCGAGTGACTCATTTCTCCTTTATTCCTCTTCTACTCTTCTCTGCATTTCTACTCTGTTTGGGGACTTCAGCTTTTTTTCTTATCAATATATTCCATGAAGTCAGACCCTTGCTCTTTGTCTCCGTTTGTCAGAGCAATGAGCAGGCATTTGCTAGGCTGTACCTACTCGCTCCTGTGTGCCAAAGAGTTATTACTGTTATGTTCACCAGGTTCCCTATTCAACCCCTTCCCACCCATAACCAAGCTGCCACCTTTCCCAATTCAGTCTCCAAACTGGTCAGACCACAACTCCAGAGCAGGCGTATCACCTCTCCTACCTCCCAGCTCTCTGTCCACCCTCTGGTTTCCTTCCACGCTCTTTTCCACAATTTTCAACCCAATAGCAGGTGACTGACCTGCTCCTCAGCAATTTTCTTTCTATCTGTTCCTTTTTCCCCATAGATATGGTTGATGGTTCTCCCCATAACTCTTCTCCCCCTTTGAGTCCTTTTTGTCCCTCTCTCCTATTACTAAGAGGTTCCTGCTGATTCCCAGCCCTGGCCAGCGGTACCAGGAATCACTTGCCTCGCTTCTCCTGCAACACAAGCTGTCTGGGTGGAAATCCCAAGACCAGGTAGACATCCTCCACCACAGACAACTCCTCTGCTTCTTAAGTTCTTCATGCCCTTCCTACTAAACAGCTCTGTGACTCCAACTTCATTGAATCGCACACCCACAGCCCCAGCTGCCTTTTCTCTGCCTTTTCCTCA
>JAHREE010150489.1:99056-120922 GCA_033628505.1 Tringa tobata
CCCCTAAGGATCTAACCCCCACATCCCTCAAGAAAACTGGAATAGAATGGGATTTGCAGCACAAGCACCAGTAGCCCTAGAATAACTTGAAGAGGTCAGTGATCCTGGTCTGCAGAAGGAGCTCAATCCCGAGAGCTGCATCAACATACATTCGCAGATAAATATTATGAAAGCTTAAAAATATTTTTAATTTTAACCAAAATAAAGCCTTGGTGACCATAACACACCTGTAACCCAGACTCTGTCCCTTCAGCCCCAGCTCGTATTTCACAGCTGCGGATGGACCAGCTCCAAGAAGAATCCCCGAAGGCGCTGGCGTAAACTCAGGGGATGCTCCCAACTCTTTCTGAAGATCCAGCACATCGCACTGTCATAGCCCATCGACCCTTGGGCTACCATCCTGCCCATGGGGGCAACACAGGTGATATTGGAGGCTTTTTTTCCCCCCCCTTTTGTGGGGTTAAGATCTCATTTCTAATGCTCTTGGATGCAACACTTGCCTTCTGCTCAGCATTACGCCTTTGCCCTTTGAGAGGGGACAGGGGTGATCTATCTTCTCCTGCACCTCCACCAAGGTCCTGGCCCAAGCACCCAACACCCTGGAGCCCAACCTGGGGGCACAGCCCACATCCTGCCCACTCACTTACAGCCACCAAAACTCCTGGAGTTTACTAAGTCCCACAGTGTTAAATGAAAATGGAATTTAATCTCCTACATTTATATGAAAAAGGGCAAGTGAAAAAAAAAATCCTGGTGCTTTTAGTCCCTTTTCAATAAGTTATATCAAATAATGTCTTTTGCTAACTACATTAGAGAGCAATTATGACTTAATGGCTGTCTAAATCCATTATCAGTGTACATTTAACCTTTCAATATTTAAAGATAATATTTAATTTGAGCAAATTAATGGACTGCCTGTGAGACCAAATATATCTATTTAGTCTCCCTGGTTTTCCATCAGTGATATTTCCCTTTCGATATCAACTTGTGCAACAAGCAAACTGGGAAAGTTGTTCCTTACATTCATACTTAAAATAAACATTAATAAGATGGCACTAGAATGACTGAAGGACAAGTCAGGTTTTCATAGAATCACAGAATAGTCAGGGTTGGAAGGGACCAGAAAGATCATCGAGTTCCAACCCCCTGCCATGGGCAGGGACACCTCCCACTAGAGCAGGCTGCTCAAAAATCTTGAATAATTACTAGATTCATCCATATTACTGTTCATATTCTTTTCATATCTCTCCACAGTTATTTTTGATCCAGTACAGAAAACAGATTTATGCTTTCTTGCCATTTTCACAATTACCGTTACATTAAAAATTTTACTATTATTCCCTCCCTTTTTGAGTTACAAAAGCATTCCCAGCACAACACACATTCCATATTTTCATGAAAGAACACAAAAACATTTATGAATTTTCAAGACTGCCTCTGAATAAAATTCGTATTTCAAAATCCTGTAGACACTGAAGACAGACCACTGTACAGAAGTCACAGTCCAACAGCCCAGTTAAAACAAAAACCCCACAAAGAAATAAGTGAGCAAACAAAGCCTGATTACCCAAAGACCAAAGGATTCATGAAAGACCCTACTCCTTTCAGATTACAGTTGCCATGGAGTCTTACCAAAATTTCAAATTGAAACATACACTACTCAATACCAATTTTTATGCTTGTTCCAGTGACCCAAACCCCTTGTTATTTAAAGTGATTTCTCCGCACCTTTCTTTTGAACAGCTAAATCAACGGCCAGGTTTCCAGAATCAAGTATCCTCCTCCAACTCACTGATAACGTGAAATTCAGATCCCTCACTGAGATGACTAATGATACAGCAAGGAAAGCTAGAACTGATTCTGTAAATACTGACACAGTTAAAGAAATTTCAGTTTAAGGAAGAAAATTTGGTCTCCGTTCCAGGGATCTTGCAATTCAAATCCAGAGAGGAGAGGCGAAGAGGCAGGGAACACCTTAAAATACATGCCTCTTCAAAACTTAACTGTCTCTGCATGATGCTCCCATGATGTCATCTTTGTAGTCTCTTTTCTCTTAAATAAAAAGGTGATAACATTCAAAGTTTGCACTATTTAAATAAACATAGGCAAATGATTGCACTTCCCCAATGCAAGCGTGTAAGTGACTGCAAATGCATTATCATGTCAAAACCTGGTGGAGTTACAGAACTAGGTTGACATCTTATTCACATATTGAAAGGTTAGAGGTGTTCCTCTGCGAATAAGGCGCTTTAAATATAGTCTGACTTTGCACATTGTGCGCACTTTGGATTCCATGGTACTACTTAGCGGGTTCTGTGACAAAAAAGCAAAGAAGTTTTTCAGTTGCACGAGTCTGGCACGAAGCCACTGAATCCAGTAAAGTTCCACCCGATTCATGCCGTCGGACACAAGCGGAGTTTAGGGCATCGCTAAATCCTTCCTCTGGCAAAGTCAATGGGACTCTTCCTCGAGTAAAACTCCTTCAGGTTTGGACCAGAGCTTAAGAAAAATGACACCTAGGCTGCATTTTGACCCCTGCATGAGAGAGAAGGTTTACCCGTAGAGTTGCTGCTTACGCTATCATTCATGCAGAAGCTCAGCAATATAAACTACGCCTCAATCAGTATTTAAGAGCACAGTCAAAGCAGATGGAAGTCAAAATGCAAGCCAAAAGGCAAGCGCTTGCTCGCAAGCAAAAGGATTACACTGGTCTGCTAAACTGTGAGAGCACAGAAAAATTAAGGAAAATACTAGAAGGAAAAACAACCCCCAAACACTTAAGGAGGTATCTCAGCAGCAGCCTCCAGGCAAATTTATCAATTTAATCTCTACACACTGCCATGGATTTACCTCCTCATCTCAAAATGCCCAGACAAGAGGGACATTGGGACCCTCTCGATTCAAATACAAAGGCCCCCATACTATCGAGTCCAGCCATATAGAGGGTCTGTATTTTTATTTCAGAAGAGATTTAATTATTTCAGACCTAACAGAATCACAGAATAGAACAATGGAACAGCTTCTAACTCCTGCAAATAAAGGTCTCTCAAACCCCCCCACATCTATAGTCCAGGTAAACAAGTTGATTCATTTAAGCAAGGAGATTTCGTAAACAACTAGCAAAAACCTGCTACACAGACACATACATATATAGAGACACTATGAATTTCCACCAAGGCACCCCACCTCACTTTCTACAACCAAAAGTAAAGCAGAAATATTCAATTCAAAAGTTCCAAGGCAAGATTCTCTAAGAAAGTAAAAAGGCACAACCCGACTTACCAAGTCCCCAAGGTAAAAGCAGTAAAGACAAGGTACACCAGCCCCCACATATTTTCTTTTAAAATATTCAAGTGGAAATCTGTTCACCACTCCTTACCTTAGAGAAGAAACAGCAGCCCACACGTATCCAACCTCATCCAGGCCACATGGAGCCCCACAGACACAACCAGCCATCTCCACCTCCATCCACACCCCAGCCTTAACGAGCTCCTGCAGCTCATTGGTTGCTCAGCTTAAATCACTCCAATTAGACAAACCAGCAACACCTGGAGGGTCTCCACGCCCACAGAGGGAGCTCCACAGGTCAGAAGGCACCATAAGGAAGCTTCACCTGGTGGGATGGAACTTCCTTAGGTCTATGGAGGTGGCACCTGCTGTGGTGGCATCACTCCATGATGCTCTGCTCCCTCCTTGGGAAAACTACAGAGCAAACTCAACTGGGGCAAGTGCATACATGCAGCTGGGAGATGCAAATGTCTGGTTGACTTTTCCTATTGAAAAAGGCACGTTCCTGTAGAGACATGCCACACACTGGGGGAGGGGGACAGATGGAAAAGGGAAACATGCTATTTAAGTGCTGGAACAAGAACAAGTGAATATAAACTGGCCATATTTAAATTTTGTCAAAACATTACAATAAGACTTCTGGCCATCAGGACTGAGATGCTGGAACATTATTCCAAGACGATTTTTGGATCAAAAACCTTAACAATTTTAAGACAGAGCATGACAATCTAAGCAATACCAGGCACCTGGACCTGCTAATCCAAAAATTCCCTTCCAGTCCTAACTTCTTTTCAAATACTCTAATAAATGGCATTGATGTACGTCCCCACGTCTACAAACACCAAGGAAATACTTTGCTGAACAAGCCTTTCATTATGAAGTCCAAGGGCTGGCAACCGAAGACACAAACGTGGGAATGATTAACTGCCAGTGGCCAGCTCTCCAGGCAGAGAAACTGCTCTGGAATGCGGGATTACCTGTTTCTAACAAATCCATTAGATAAGAGATTGTCTTTTTTTTTTCTTCTGCTGTTACTTGTGAGATGCAACAGGAATCCCAGCTCTTCATTGGATCTTGCCCTACAATATCGCTTAATTAATGTGATTTATTCTGGAATACAACAGCCATTACAGCACTCATGGCATGGCACCAGGCAGCAAAAACAGCGTCACTCCTTTTGTCTTTCTACCAGAGCTTACTTTGAACCAAGCACCAACTGACCATTGTACATATAGCCACTGATGACTCTTTTTGGTTACATATGTATATGTTTATTTATTTATTAGAACAGTTGTTTTTATCCAGTAAGGCTATTGTAAACATTTTTCTTAAATACCCACAAGAGCCTAAAAGAAAGAGTGGGAAACTAACGAGCCACAGACAGGAATGGTTTCCAGTTTGTTTTGAGGCAAAGGGTTATCTCTAAGCTAAGAAATCTTTCTAGTTTAAAATTTGCCTTTCTTCCAAATAGCCCACAGCCTTCTCCGTGGGTACAGCCAGACAACGAGAAAGGTCTGTCTTTGCCCACAGCCTGAGAGACTTGAAGGCAAGAAAGAATCGCTGTGATGTTCCTGCTTGGAATCATCAAGAAAGCAGAGACTTCTTCATCCTACCAGGCCCGTCATCACCGACCTTCAAGGAGCACTGTCCGGTTTGAGCCATTTCCTCCAGATTTTTCGGAATTCTTGAATGCAATGGGACAATTTATTCCACTTGATGGGGAAAGTAATTCTGTTTGTAACATGACATTTGCTAAAAACTACAGAGTAGACATACAGGCTTTATTTTTTGTGTGTGTGTTTGAATGTGTTTGGACAGTGAAAACAATGATACTTAGAGTTAATTTTCAATGCCAGAAACTAGTGGAAGACTTTTATTTGCTAGGCAGCGTATGCCAAAGACATGACACCCAGGTCTCTCCCTGCAGAAACTTTGTCTAAAGCTCAGCTCTTTCCAGAGGAAAATACCACTGAGGCTCACTCAAAAGGGAATTACTGCTAAGCTGCTTAGGTGCAAGCTCCGAGCCAAAATTAATCTTGAGAAAATTAGATCCAACCCTGTTCAGCAGAAGACAGTTAAGCCCAAAGCTGTAGAACCCAACACCACTGAAAATGAGCTTTGATGGTCAGTACAACTAAAGGAAGTGGATGAACGGGTGCTTACACAGAGCAGGTACTCCACAAGAGCTGAATATTTGGGAGATGTTGTTTTGTCTACCTAGACTTTAGTAAAGCCTTTGAGACCATTTCCCACAGCTGGAGAAACTGGCTGCCCATGGCTTGGACAGGGGTACTCTTTGCTGGGTAAAAACTGGCTGCACGGCCAGGCCCAGAGTGCTGGTGAACGGAGTTA
This sequence comes from Tringa tobata, assembly GCA_033628505.1. Classification (NCBI taxonomy): domain Eukaryota; kingdom Metazoa; phylum Chordata; class Aves; order Charadriiformes; family Scolopacidae; genus Tringa; species Tringa tobata. Next base: position 104,697 of record JAHREE010150489.1, read on the forward strand.
ACTCCAGTTGGTGGCTGGTCACAAGTGGTGTCCCCCAGGGCTTAGTACTGGGGCCAGTTCTATTTAATATCTTTACCAATGATCTGGATGAGGAGATTGAGGGCACCCTGAGTCAGTGATCTCCTTGAGGGTAGGAAGGCTTTGGAGAGGGATCTGGACAGGCTGGATCCACGGGCTGAGGATATTAGAAAAAATGTCTTCACTGAGAGGGTTGAGAAGAGGCTGCCCAGGGCAGTGGTGGAGCCCCCATCCCTGGAGGGATTGAAAAGCCGGGCAGACGTGGTGCTGAGGGACATGGGTTAGTGGTGGACTTGGCAGCGCCAGGTTTATGGTTGGACTCAATGATTTTAAAGGTGTTTTCCAACCTAAACGAGTCTATGATTCCGAGATGAAGTTTCCATTGGGGCCCTCTGGCTAACAGCAGAATCAGAGAGCGAAAAACAAACAAATATTGTTATGCCTTAGCAAACCTTATTAATTTCAGAAATTACAACCTCTGAAACCAACGCCAACAATTAGGAATCAGAGATTGTCCTTTGGTTGTCATCTTAAAAGCTCAAAGAGGGCTGTATCTACAGACCTGAAAGAAGATAATTGTTGGTTAGACTTCTGTTTGTGACCATCAGAAATGTTACCTTAATTTGGCCTTAATGACCTATAATCTCTTTTAGCATATGGCTTTTAGAATGGTTATTATTCAGCTTGATCTATGGCTATAATGGAGCAGAACAGAACTGTGGGTATAATTAAAATAAGTTCCTGTAAAAGTGGAATATGTAGTACATTGCTAATGTGTAAATGACTAAATAACTTAATTAGGTGAAATGAAGTGCACTTATAACCACAGATGCTTAAGCCGAATCATGATAATGTTGTGTGTGTGAATATATTTTTTTTAAATATGTTTATAACCCAAACAGTAGGACAAGGAAATACAAAGTGTACACTAGTTATAAGGACAGCAGCAGATTTTCTAAAGGCAAGTTTTTGTTACAAATTAACATGAAGCCGGTAGAAAAAAACAATTTTTAAATCACTTCAAAACACTGAAAGGAAACAACTTTTCAATAGGCAGTTCCAATCCCTGCAAACATCTTCCCCGAGCAAAATCTCAAGTGAAATGTATGAGGAAATTATTCTTCTGGGCAAGCCTAAAAGAATAAATAAATAACTGGAGCCCACCTATTCGTATCATGCCTTTCCACGCCTGTACCTATCTCCTTCATTAGCATGAGTATGTAGGGCAATGAAATGGATAAATCTGCAGAATATAGGCAAAGAGCCCAATCCTCCTCATGGGGAAATCAGCAGGAAAATTCCCAGTGCTTTCAATATCCGAAAGACCGGGTTCCAACTCAGGGGGGAAAAGCACATAAAGTGCACTTGACGATTCAAAACATGGGACTGATCTTGCCAGTCTTCCATCTGAGACAGTCAAACTGAATACGAGAAGCTCTAAAAATCACTCACAGCACTTGTATTCATCGATTCATCCATATTCATCCTTCCTCTATCACCCAATCCTTACTGTAGGTGAATGTAACATAACCATGAGCATGATGAGGAGATGAATAAGACAAATTATTGAATGTGCACTTGAAGGAGGCTTCAGCCAAATAAGCAACCAGGAAATGTGTACTTTCATTTTAACAATGAAAGATAAAAAGGAAGGGTGCAAAGCGGTACCTTCACAAGTACCTAGGGAGCTGTGGCGTGTCTTCTTCCCAGAAAGCAACGATTTTCCTCACTGCCCTCATTAAAATAAATATGATATTTTAGATTTTATCCTATTAGTTCCCTAGCAGAACACGAGATCCTCAGACAGCATAAAATGGCAGGACTCGGTGGGTGTTTGTAGAGTTATGCTGATTTATTCCAGGGATGGATCTGATAGATTACATAAATCCACCACCACTTCCTTCCGCGTGTTACCTATTATTTTTTATTACTCAAAAGAAAGTCAAGGTTACCAAGTTGCAGTGCCCAGATAACATTTTCCCATCACTTAACTTTCTCATATTTATTAATTAGCTGCCTCTAATGAGAAAGAGAAGTGCGATAATTGCAGTATTTCGGAGTGAGCCAGACACAAGAAGTGTGAAAACCCACCAGAAAAAAATGCTCGAGCGCAGTTCATCAATCCCGTATTAGACAGTAAGCAGCCAGAATTTGTGATGATTCTCTATAAGGAACTTTTCCAGTTTCACCAATCAGTAAATGAGATGGTCTTCCTTGAAGTCTCCTCTCAGGAAACTCTGATTAAATTAGAAAAGATCAAACCCCTTTTCAAGTTGAAAATAATTTGAAAACGCTACAATGAACGCAGGGGAGCAAAATAGCTCTTGGATGTAAGCAAACCCATTTTAAGGCAAAATTTGGACTGAGTCAAAAGTCTCAGAATAACTATTTGGAATCTGTTGCTATTAGTCACCGAGTTGGAATAAAATCAAAAGATGCTAATAACGGAGACGTGCATTCATGCCTGCATAGACACCCTGCCATTCGGAAGGAGGCATTTTATAGGACGCGCTGGTGAGGAGGAGATGAAATGGCACCGCCGAGAAAAATCTCCTCTCGCAGGGTACAAAGGAGACTTGTACCTCGCAGGAAGGGGAGAGGAGGTGTTTCCCTCTCCTGGGAAGTGTCACCCTCAGAAGAGACTCCATTTCACATCTCCTCCTTGGGAGCCAACTGAAATCAATTAACTCTGCAACTGGAACCAATTAACCCTCCAAAACGCACACCACCAAACACAGTGGCAGTCTTTAATAAATGTAATAAATACAGAAATAATAACACCAAGCACTGCACTGAGAGAACAGTTTTCCAGTCTATGTGATGCGGGCTCTTGATTCTTCGGAGACACAAGAACGAAGGATTTTGTGTTCTAAAAAATTAAAAATTACCAAAAAAAATATGAGGATTCAAGTAGACCCAGGGGACCTTTAAGATGGGATTCATCTCATTTAGCTTTAGCCATCAAAAAGCAGCCATCTAGTCACCCAGCCATCTTTACAATCAGTAGGAAGAGACCGCTGCCTTGAAAGAGCCATCTCAAACCCTTATCTTAAAAAGGGATAAGCCTCCCTATCTCTTCACCGACACGGGAGGCACCGAGATGATGCCGTTCAATTAAGATGCCAGGCTTTGACGAAAGTCACAGTAGGCAAGATGGGTGCCATCTGTGAAGGCAGGAGCAAGCGAGCAGCCCCGTCCTTCTCCCCTCGCTCGCTTCTCCTCCTCCCATCGACACAAATGAGAGGCCAGGAGAAGACCATTGCTCAAATACATTTCTTAGCGTTTCCTCTTATTTTTTTAAATTCACTTCCATTACAGTTCCACATTGCTATTTTTCACATGGACTTCCGATAAATACAACGGACAAATTTGAAAACATTCTACAACAGATTATCCATTTTCATTTTTGCTCTTAATTTCCTGTCGAACTAGGTCTTTTAGACAGCAAAGGGCAGGGAAGAGGCTTAAGCAGAAAAAAAATATGATTGTACCAATATTATCAAGCGACTCAGTGCTTGTGACCCCTCTAAGTGCCCGGACAGTGCAAGGGGGTTTCATCCCACCCCAGTGGAGACCACCAGAAGTTTCTGTTTTTCCAGCAGTGGGGATAGGACTGCGCTGAATAAGAGGAAACAACTTTATATTAAAAAGAATAAAGCTGCTGCTTTCATAATCCTGCACTTTCTATTTAAGCTCTTTCTATTTTGGATTAAGAAAATAACAATTCTCCATTAGGCATTGCCCTGTTTACAAACACATCACAATTTTGCCCAATGGCAGAGCCAGAGGATATTTTTTTTACACTCAGGAATATGTTAAAACATTAGATTTTACAGTTTTAGACATATATATTTTAAATGTATATCTCTCATTTTTTAAATATCACCCTTTTAGCATAATAAATCTCATCATCTCCTTGAAGTCAGATAATACGGGTTCAAGGGCCACAGAAAACACTTGGGCATTTACAGGCTCCAGAAGCACAGAAATGCAAATAATCATCACTTTATCTATTTTCTGGTTAAGTTTTGATTACAGGGTTTTCAGTTCCTTCCTCCATTCCTATTACTTCACCTCTGAATTTTCCATAGATAACCTCTTCTGCTCCCTAAGGAAGGAAACACTGGAATTAAGGGGGAGAATTTGGAACCAAAGGCTGGAGTTACTGGACAGGTCGGACGCAGAGAGCCATGAAGTCCAGCACTGGGGGTTTCTGGCTGCAGGAGAATCCTTATTTTTGGAAGGTGTTTTGCTGCCACCCCACATCACGCTCACAGGGGAACGGCAGAGCTCTCTACCCTGGATTTGCACTGCAAAAAGACTAAATCTTGCCCCTTCAGATAATGAAGGTTTAATGAACTGCAGGGTTTTTCCTGTCCTACAGAGCTTGCATTCACAAGTCCAAGGAAAAAATAAAACCAAGTCAGTAACGGGGAAGAAATAGAGACAATGAGATGACAAACATCTGGACAAGCTGGGACCCCATATAGGTAAGAAGGGATCCAATACTGCTGAAATAATCTGGATTCACTGAATTCTCACGAGAAGTAAAACATGGGTTGTTATCTGCGTATTTTTGAATATGATAACTTTCTTGCACTTCAACTAAACGGGGTTTGTGGTTAAAAAGACAATGATAATTTACCACCAATAATTTCCCCGTTGAGGATTTACACCCTGGAGAGGGGCACCTCCCGAACAGCGCAGAGGACAGAGAGCCCCTGCACTGACGAGGAGCTGTCCCGAGCTGCCTGTTTACTTTCTGATAATTGCTAATTTTGCCATGTTAACTTCCTAATTGGATATCAACACGTTTTCAGTCTCTGTCGTAGGCTTCACTCACAGGCAGGGAGATGTGAAGAAGTGTCAGTGTCTCACACTGACCAAACCGCTTAATCGAATCCGGACACGAGCATGAACCTGAAGCACTCTCACCGCTACGTCACCGCTAGTGCCAATTAACCTCTTCACTTTTAAAAGACAGAGGTATAATGGAAAAAATAAAGGAATATAAATAAGAAAATTAGGAGAGGGAAAAAGACAATGTCCATTAGTTAATAAGCTAGTTCATAAATTAAATGCTCTAATTTGTGGTGTTTATAAAATATCTAATTTTAGGAACATGAATTTTCCTCTGTTTATACAACACGACACAATATTTCCTAAGTAAGTAAATCTTTCCAAAGAGCATAAAATCAACAAAGCGATTAGGCACAGAAAACAAAAGTTAAGCAAGGCATTTGCTAACAACTCTGATCCTGCAGAATAAAGCATTATCTAGTCTCGAATCAGGACTTAACACATCATTTTTCCCGAAGGACTGCAAGGGACAAAATACTATGAAATAAAGTTGGCTTAGGAGAGCCCAGATTAACACAAAGCACACCAGTGGGCCCAAACAATAGGAGCTTAAGGCAAACCCAAACCAAGTGCTCTGGCAACAGGCAGTAACTAGTCGCGGGTACTAGTTAGTGACGGCACGGGAAGATCAGTGTGGATGGAAGGTCTGGCCAGAGAAGCGGCATCAGTGGCACAGGAGGAAAATGAGTGTGCCTGACAGGTTACACTCCCAGCTGGAACCACAGAACACGGTGGTTATGTATAAGAGCAGGAAAAAGCATTTTCCAAATATTTGCTCCCATTTCTCCTTCAACTCTCTGCCACAAACATTTGCACACAACTGTATCCTAGGTCTGAAAAATAAAATAACATTTCCGAGTCAGATGAAGCCGTCCCAGAGAACTGGTACTATTTCTCATGGAGGGGACATTCCCAACCTCAGGCTGACTACACGCTGCAAAGGAGGAGATTTTGGAGAGGCAACCTCAGAACGCTTCTCCAAATTTCAGGTAGATGGGATTTCTGTTGTATAAAATGCCACCTGAATGAGGTTTTGCAGTACTGGGAAGTCTTGAGAGGCCAAATCATCTCCCCTGTGCAGTGCCCGAGGAAAACTGTTGATCCTGGAGAAGCAGGAGGGGGGAAGAGCCGGGATGCTCCTGCACACACAGTGGGGTGAGCTCTGGGGTGAGCCCAGGACTCACTACGATGCTCTCACGGCTGCAGAACTTAACCAAGCCATTAGGCCACTTTCTGCCCTTTCGGGAGGTCTGGTGGTGACTCTGGCTCATCCCTGCCCTTCTCAAAATATCTGCAGCATTTAAGCAGTTGCAAGACCTAATGGCCAGCAGTCCCCTGAGGATAAGGAGCATCTCTTCCCAACGCAACGCACCTTGAGCGGCACCGGGCTAAATATTTACTCTGCATTTCAGCATCAGCTGCTGTGTGCTGTCCCCATAATTCAGTACGCAGATCTATAAGGAGGTAAAAGTAATTTAATAATTACTTCTGTATTACAACTGTGTATGCAAGCTTCCTGGCCCTCGCTTCTCCCTTCAATGAGAATCCCCTCAGAACCAAGGAAACCTACGCTACAGCCTTCAGAGCTGCCAGCAGAGATGGCCCATGCTCACGGGGACTCCCAAATCACCTTATCACATGCATGTCTTTGGTTCTAAAATACTAAAAAACCCCTCTTTCACGTAGTTTTATTGGACAGCAGTATTTCAGGCTCTGCTCTGTGAAATCCTGGAGTCATTTCAAACAGGGACTGTGCCCAAGGAAGAGCATCGCACCTGCACAGAGGCGAGAGGAGAGTCACATCCTATTACAATTTGGGGAATTTATTCGGCTTTTTTGTATTTGCGGAACAACTCGCTCCCGGGCTGTAAGTTTATATGCCAGCCCTCAGCCCGGTTCAAACGCCCAGAGCCAAGTCACAAACTTATCAGGAAGGTTTGTAATGGAAATGCTGACAGACCCTTAAGTCTAGTGGCACTGGCAGGTGCTCCCACAATACAGGAACATAATTCAATCAAGCTTTGGGCTGACGTCACGAAGCACAAAACAACTCAAATGCTTTATGAACAGTACCAGAACCCCTGAGATTCAATTACAGTCTCGATATTCCATCAGGAGTCATACTTAGCTGTTTTTAATATAACAAAACCTTTGTACCAGTTATTTATCAAATAGGTCGATCGTATTTATACGTACAGTCAGAGGAAAAAGCGCATCGTGCCACGTTAACCTGACAACCTCAAATCTTCAGGCTTTTATTCAAGGAAAACAGCACCAGGAGAGAGTCTAATTTTTATATGCTACAGAAGAGAAAGAACTGAATCCCTGTTTTCCTAAGGATTACGCATATGCCTAAGAATTAATTCAGTGATTTAATTTTTTTTTTTTTTCCATTTTTGGACCCCTAAAATTATCCTGGCGGAGGTACCAATCACTGCAGAGTGAATAAGATAAAACAGGGGGGTTGTTTTGTGTTTGGTTTTGGTTTTGTTTTTTAAATAAACTTTGCTGGAACCCACAGAAACAGCCCATGGGCCTGAAAGGACCTGCTCTAAGGGTAAAAAGGTAAATTTCGGGTAAAACCCTGATTGAAGGCAATGAAGCCCAGATGCCAGGACTGCTGAAAACGCCAGCGGGCTTTGGACGAGGAGAGGACCGAGCGGGCAGCGAAGGCACCCGGCGTCACTCCCCGCTGAGAGAGCGGAGCAGAAGGCACCGCCAAGTGCCAGAGACATCGGCTCAACCTCGGAAGCCTTTTCACCAGGTGAAAAGAAAATCATTATATTCAACAAATCAAGTCTTGGGGGATTAGACAAATTCCACCGGAGCGCTCTGCAAATCCAGCGGCGCACGTGAAGCCCTGTTTCCAAAATAGATCAATACCCGGCCCAGACAACAATGGATTGCAGCTACCTATTGTCATTACTACCAACAGGCGTCCTGAAACGGGGGCTGTCACAATAACTCTCACCCGACAATGCTGTTACGGCACCTTCCCGTGAAATACTTTCTCCCCACTCTCAAATCCACCCAGATAAACCCTTAGTTTTAAATACACCTGGTTGTTTGATATGCAGATGGACTGCCCCGGTGTTTACCTTGGCAGAGAGAGCAAATATGCCAAAACCTTTCCCAACACTTTGCCTAGTTCTGTAAGTTTGCTGAGAAAAGAAATTACACAACAGCCTTTGAAAACATTAGGAAAAAAAAAAAAATCTGAGGATTTGGTCAGTGCCACCCCTCTGCTCTGTCAAGAAGCACTAGGCAGAAACAGGTAAAAGAAGAAAATTGAGATTTTCCGCTGTTGAAACATCAGAGATTTGTGCCCCGGCACAAACCCCCAAGTCAGAGGTTTGAAAACCTTTGAACGGCACAAATGGCAAGAGGCAGATTTCGGCACTTGGGCTCGATCCCCTGAGGCACACGATCCCTTCCAGATGACAAAAAAGAAAAAGTGGCGGCCCCTCAGCATCTCGGTGCCTCGGACTGACAGGCAGCATCAGCTGCCAAAAGGCAGGGGAGGAAATTCGGTAGCCACTTTTCCTTAGCAGTTAATAGTACAGCATAAATAACACCAAATTAAATTATTCAAGGGACTCGTTTGAACTGTTGTTATTCCTCCTCCTGTCTTCTGAGGTGCAAGAGGAACTCTGCGGACTATCTGCAGGCGCTGGCAGATGGTACATACTATTACATGTATATTAATTTTATATGCCTACATCTTCAGCAGGACATGTCAGACATTCCCGGGCCGTGCCGCCTCTTCTCTCTGCTGACCGCGCAGCCAGCTCACCCCAACTAGACGTTCGTGTGAGCAATGACAGTCTCACCTATTCTTCGCCAGCCAGAACACAGGGAGCTACGCCTCGGCAAATCGCTGGGTCCTTTGGCAGGGACCAGAAAATGAATCACAGCCCCGGGGCCATCTCTCCTCGGCTGGCTCCAAGGAGCCCTAGGAGATGTAGGCACCTGACTTTTGTAAGGCTGCATGTCAGAAGCTTCAAAACAATAGGTTGCCTCCCGTCCAGGACATAAAAAAATAATTTCCACTTCTTGAAATGTAATTTCTAGCCCTTCTTAGTCCAACTTTGACGGTGTCCACCTCCCTGGGATCATTTATCTGGGAAAATTTTGGTAAAAGATCTTTAAGCCATTACAAACACATCCCCTGTTCCTTATTAAACAATTGCAGATCTGTTATCTTGGCTTATGGGAACTGATCTAAATAACATCATGATATCAAACACTGAAAACCACAGGCCTGGGGCCACCGGGGCTCTACTCTTTTTCTGGGCCTTGCAAAGACACACGTTTCCAGATACAAAATGTAGTTTACCATTAGAAGTAAATGTTTGATCTATGAAGCTTACAAAATGACTTTGTTTATCATAGCAGATGAAGAAGAAAAAAAAAAGGGAATAATTTTAAACTCAAAACAAAACTGTTTATATGACAGCTTTTACTGCTCCATGATTCTGTGCATTTAAGAGAGATTCAAGCAATTAACAGCATAAACTTTCATTACATAGTTCTATTATATATGTTTATGTGACTTAGTTGTTCGTCTGTTATTTAAGCGATTTCCTCATTACTAGGGCATGGTAAAGATATTTGCTGATCCTGTCAAAAAACGTCAAGCAGTTCATTCGCAACATTCCTGGGATCCCCAAGCCTCTGCTTAAATCCTTTTACTTACAAGGTAAGTAAAATATCAAAGCGACTCCAAATTCAGTAATGGTTCAAATCACGAAATCGCGGGGGGGGGGAGAGGGGGAATTAAAATAATAAATTAAATCACATGTTCAAGCTGCAGAAGCCAAAAAATAAGTGGAAGCAGTGAAAGATTAAAATTCGTGTGACCCGGTGTTCCCGAGATGCAGAAGCTGACAATTCTTTGTGCCTATTTAATGTTTCCAGGGAATTCGGTCAATGGGAGCTGCGTTTGCCGATGACAAGGATCAATCTGAATTTGGGAGCGGTACGAGCGCACATCTAATGGGAAGAAGCCAAATCGTACCTCGCACGCTCCCAGATGCCTTTTGTTCCCACATCCCTTACCGAACACGTTGCACAAGCTTTGTACTCCTACTTAATTCCAAGTCAGGCCTGAGCTCCCTGGTTTAACAGATACACTTTGTTCACAGATACCTCGTATCCACGGAATAACCGAAAAACATTCTTTCTGTTCCTGCTAAATTTGGCAATGGCAGGCACAAGCGTCTCCTCCAAGTGACATTTGGCTGGATCTGGCCCCCAAGCATTTCAGTCTCTCAGACAGCTAATGTGGATGGCTTTGAATTATTAAATGTATTCAGGAGTCTTGACAAGGTAGACAAGCAAGGATTACGACAAAAAAGTATTTTATAGAAAAGCTACAGTATCTAACAGGCGCGACCGAACTGTTTCAGATACAATTCTCTTAGATCAGATCCCAGGCAACCTTCTTGCAGAATATTCAGACCCTCTTCCATTTAATAAGGCTAATTTTCTTCCAAAATCACAAATCAAGGGGATTCATGATTTTTTTTTTATTATTATTATTTTTTAATTGCCAAGACAAGTCCTCAGCTTCCAGATTTAAATACATGTGAGGGATTGTAGGTGGCTATGTCTCTGGAACGTCCTCTGCAGGATGCGCTCCGCTTGCCACTGCCAGCAAGACCCAAACTCAGAAGCAACCTCTCTCCTTTGTAACTAAATATTTAGCTCCTCCAAGTATGCAGGGTGGTGTCTCAGGCCAACTCAAATACCATCGCGTGGGTCTCCCTCTGCCCCCACAGCGCGCTCTTTAATAGGGCTCGGAGGGGAGGAGGATCGAAGGCTTCGCAAGTAAACATAGCTGGAAGGATGGGAGGTAACTAGCATTCTTCTTCTTCTTAATCATAATTACGAAACGTTAGGGATGAAAAATATGGAAGTGGTTGCTTTTGTGTATCCACGGAGCTAAAGCCTGGAGGATTTTTCAAGAGGGAAAGCCAGCGAGGAACATCAGGGAGCAGCGCTGGGGGTGGCAGAGCCGGACAGAGGGGCCGGGAGGTGCCATGTCCCCGCACACCGGAGACCTGGAATGCCGCCTGGCAGAGGGAGCGACGTGGTGCAACACGCATGCAAAGCCAACACCCAAATTCAATCATCGTTTGCTGTGTTTTCTGACACAGACCTTTGCAGATACGGACTACCCTTCAGAGTCACCTGTGTAATTCCAACAGCTATGCACCCACTACACTGCCTCCCTGCATTATTAAAGTACTTCTCTGACCCCTACGCTTAACGTTTCTCATGCATCCTTTTTCTTTGCTTTTCAATTCTGCATTATATCCCCCAAATAAATCACATTCTTCCCAAATCCTCCCTGGTGAAGGTGTATTCTTCCCTAGCACGCATGCATTATTCCTACAGTCAGCTGTGCCCAACCTGAGCGGCCACCAAAGCATTTTCAAGATCTAGACCATATTTAATTTCACTTTTTCTGATGATCCACCAAGAACAGCAAAATTATGCCCCTTTCCCAGAAGGCCATGCTCAAAAAATTGAGCTCCACTTAAAAAAAAAAAACCTACATTTGGTTATAATTTACTCAGACACATCCATAGTAAAAAAAGGGCTTCAAAAAAAATCCAGCTGAATTTGTGATTCCCTAGTTAAAGATGTATTAATTTGTAATCGCTGTTATTTTAATGCAGGACAAGCCCTAATCAAACTAATGGCAAAATTAAAAGCAAGTCCTTAAATCCTTTAAACTGACAGCTTTATTCAGTGATGTCTGTGCTGGCAAAGATTTTAGATTGGGTTTTGTGTGTGTGCAATAGGAAGGGCCAATCGTAAGAATTTGGTTATTTTCCTGCTACTCACACCCACACAATATTCAAACATGTACACAGTGGGCAATCTCTAACAGATGCTTGAAAACTTAGGTAAAATTAAATACTTAAAATAGAAGAAGCAGAAATTGAACACCATCAGGAAGATGTGGGCTTTGATTAACGGTTCAGAAACTGAAATACACCAAATGTGACAGACCTAGCAAATTCTTTAGTACCACAATTGTCGAAAACCTGCTTCAAAATCCATTCCCAAAAATCAAGCACCAGCAATCACCGTCTTCCCCTTATTCTACAATGGCTCACACTTGGATTATGACAAATGCTAAGGAAGCTAAGGTGAACTATTCAGAAAATTTTAGAAGATCTGGGAAAATCAATTCTATTTTGGCAACTGTTCCAAAAAAAAGGAAAAGAAAAAAAAAAAGAAGGGGGAAAAAAAAGGAAAAAGAAAAACCCGGCTTCATTCTAACGGACGTGCATTGTTCAATTTAAGTAACAGGTATTAAATCACTTTCCAAATACAATATAAATTTGAGGTAACTCCAGGGGAGTTTTCTTAAAAATAATTTCAGTCTTCCCCAATTCCCCCCGTTAAGGTCAGAGTCTCTGAAGCAGCATGGCTGAATTGTTTTAGTGCTCTCTGCTGAACACCTGCAAACATCAAACAAAAACTCCTGGTCCTTTACTGGGTTGACAAAAGCCTTTCATGTGAAAAATGCTCCATGGGAATGTCACGGCTGTGGCTCAGGTTACATTCCTTTCTCCCTCCCAGCCCTCACCATTTCTTAACATGGTAAGAAGCCATGTTTGTGAAATTAAAGATTAAAAGGAAATGTGGCTTCACTTTATTTTCATTCACACGTTACAAATCACAATAGAGCATCATATATTAGATGAGTAAAAAGCTATTAAGGTGACTTTAAGCATGAAATATTACCACACTTCCTAAAGTACAGTTAGTTTCACTTCACTGCTTGGGATTGCTTTTCTTTGGGGTCGGTTTTGGGGTGGGGGGTTTTCTTTTCCCTCCCCTCTCCTAAGAGAAGTTTCAGGTTAATGCAGAGGAATGACATCTGTAGTTCCCCATCTCAGTAAATATCATTTTTAAAAGAGGACCATTAAAAGAAGGTCAGCTCAAACTTCAGGAGGGCATCTGTCCAGAAGGAAGAACAGGCTGCATTCGGCTGGCTAAAATTTCATATTATCAATACGGATAATTAGAATAATAAACTGCTCACATGTTATTAATGGAGCTATCTTTAATCCTTCCATACAGTAACAGAAAACATCTCTTGCAGCAGTTGTCTGGGCGCTATCACATCAAATCTGCATGTCTCCAGCGCCGGCTCCCTGCGAGCCCGCACCCCGGAGATGCTGAAGGAGCCAGCCCCTGGCACACAGCTGGCTGGCCAGCAAGAGCCCGGCGAACAATAGCCACGCTTCTCCTGCACGCAACTCCCTCGCCAGGCCGCACGCCCACCCTCTCACCGGGACCAGCGAGGGGCAACTCGCTCGTGCCCACGCTCTGACAACTTTTTCCAAAATCACTGCTCACTCACTCCCTCTCCAATCACCAAGCAACGGCCATTTCTATAGGAAATTCCAAATGATTTGCCCTTGGAAGAGCGTACCCTGTGCCTCATCCCATTGTGCAAACAATCTACCAACCTTCCTTTATCAGGCTGGGTCCTTCAGCCTCCACCAGCAGAGACCGGGGGATTCAAGCATTTACATGCGGTGACAGTGTGGGAGGGTTCAGGTGTTATTTTAAACGGTCTGTATCTTAATATTACTGACTTACTTCAGCTCATTAAATTATCTGTGTGGCTGAAACGATGCGTCAAAGTTACTTTAATGCTTCCAGATTTAGGGACAATAAAAAACCCAATATAACCCCTCGATTCCACTCGCTCTTCAGATTCGCTATCCTGGGGTATTTCTGATCAAAATGACTTGGGTGATGAGGTTTACGATGCATTTATTAAATATAACTATCTAGTCAATTGCTGCTAGACCAGTGTTAGTTGCTGCATTGACTGGTATATAAGCATGACAAATTGATTTGTCTGGCACAAACACTCTTTGCTTCTCTCCAGTGAAAACAAATATAGCAAATACTATGTCTTCGGTTAAATCAGTTCTTAAAATTATGTCTTTCAGAAACTGACAAAAAATAGGATTAAAATCTTTAGCTTGCAAGATACAAGGCAAATGACGTTTGGAAAGTTATTCAAACCTAACAGTAAAATTCTCCAAGTCACTATATTCATAATATAGCCAAATTTGTGAAGACAAAACAAAACCATGTTATTATTTTGAAAGTCTGAGTAAAATAAAATTCACAAAATGAGTGCTTAATAATTGTAGGCGGCATTTGATCTAGTATCTTAAAAATGCACATTTCAGACTACTCTCAAATTAGGAAGTCCTTCTTTGGAAATAAGAAGTTAACTGAGGTACCAGTGCATTTAATAAAAATGGCTATAGTGAATACACAGAAGAGGTTCCTTTAATTGAGTCCAAACTGCAAATACCAGGTATGAAACTATACGCAATGACGTGTTTATATCTAGATACCTACTGGCAGTTTGCAGGGAGGACTTGTCCAAATTTCCCATCTGATTTTGAGCAGGACTCGGCGGATAACAATACTCCGTACAGTGTGGGGCTACGTCTAATTGCCCCTGCTTTTAAAACACTCTCTACCCGGAGATGGATTTGTGTCCTGGCCAAAACATCACATCCGCAAGGCAGGGAACCCTCTTAAACAAACTTAATAGAAGAGCAAGGAAATCTCAAACGCCTGAGTATCTTTGCTAGTTTTACTTCTAATTTGTCAGGCACATAAAAGCCTCTATATAAAACTTTAGTTGCCAGACAATTATTGTACACATATGTTCTACCGCAAAAGAGCTCTGGTATTTCTTTTGTCATCAAACAGGACTCCTGTTTCTATGGAATGCAGGAGTTGCCCCTATAGTACTACAACAGCCAAATAAACAAACACACAAACAACCAAATCCTCCAGTTCAATTGCAGGGACTCTTCAAAAGCAGGCAAATATTTAGAAAGAAAATGCCCTGCCTTCCACCAGGAGAAAAGAAACAAGCCCGAAGATTTTAATTCACCCAAAAATATTCCATCAGCAAACAGTGATCTCTAATACTAAAGAGTCCTTTTCCCGGAAGAGGTTGGTGTTTAGACTCGGATACTTGCTGATTTATTTATTTAATTTAAGCAGCCTTCAATTCTTATTCGCAAAATTAATTCTCACGCAAGATGTTTTGCTTATAATTTCGGACATGCAAAAGCTAGCATCTGAAACTGGAAATAAAAATCTCCAATGCTCGACTGAAAACAGAAAAAAAAAAGATTTAAACTAGCTCACCTTGAACAATTATACAGAGGAGAACTTTAGGGTTTTTTTTAAAACAAAAAAAATCATAAACGTATAGAAATACTGTGAAAACGTCCCAGACTTGTGGAAATAATAATAATAATAACAGCCAGCGCTAAGGAATAATTCCGCTCCAATCTGAATGAATCTGCTCCCCAGAAGAGATTAACACAACCACAACAAAGGTAATGCCTGTGGATAAATAACTAACAACAATTTCACTACATACGAAACATACGAAACGTTACATACTTGAGCCAGTAAAATGTCCACTTGCCAAGGAAGTTGGTCCATTTTTCCCACTGCTCACAGGAGGTGAAAACATCTAAAAAAAACAAAGAGGCATTACTACTGGAAAACAAGAGGTTCCCGAGTCCACTGGTAGTCAAAAGTTCCTTCCACGTTCGCTGTGAACTACGTGAATAGTTCATCTCCCACGAAACATCGTCCCCCACAGACCTGAAAACGAGTCAATATTTCTTACAGCCCCCACCAGCCCCTCGCCACCATCATCACGTTTTTATTAGGCTCATTAGCTCCCCAAACAATATTCGCTTCCCCGAAGAGTTGGAGCGAGCCCGGTGCCCAGCAGCGTGAGCCAGGCTGGGAAGCGGGGCTCGCTCCCCTCTCCAACTCTCCCGCTGACAAAGGCGAAAAAAGTTTGGTTTTTTGTTGAAACCTTGGCCATAAACGTAGCAATGTCCATTTCCATCCCGCTTTAGGATTTGCCTGTCATATGGGAACCCGAATCATAATAATGCAAAGTGCCACCTGCCCTAAATTCTCATTTCGTCTCTAACACGAGAGCAATTTGAAGCAAGGCTCTCTCCCTCTCCCCCTCTCTCTCCCTCTCTCTCGCTCCCTCTCTCTCTCCCTAGCATTTATTTCGACCCTAATTGGTTTCTCTCTTCTTCGACGTGTCTAGTGGATAATACGCACCTTCCCTGAGTCAGAGCCTGCAAAAAGCGAAGGAACAAATGGAAAAAGTGCAACAAGCAAAGAGGGGGCTGCAAAGCTGCCTCAGGCTACGTTTCCTGGCCAAACTTCCCCAAGCCATCCCTCCCAAGCCAAGGCTGGAGCAGCAGCAGCACCACCAGCCTGAAGCAGCCCCATTTCCACGGGGGGGG
>JAHREE010150489.1:135800-183313 GCA_033628505.1 Tringa tobata
AAATGTTTTTTGAAAGCGTGAACAGGCCATCGTAGAGTTAAGTATTAAACATGTATGTAAACCAGAGATCTGTGTTATAAAAGTAGGATTTTTTCATCCCGGTACAGTTAATTAGAAATAATAAAACCCTCAAGGAGTCTTCACGGATGCCAAAATGTTTGGGGAAGAGCTACCCGGAGTCCACACCCCAGCTTTCAGGAAATACATTTCGGGCTATTTTCTGGATTCTTAATTTAAACGAACTGTTCCCGCTAATGAGATGAAGGAAGATGCTATGTCAAATTTGGCAGTGGATATTCCAATGACCAATGAGAGAGTTCAAAGAACTGCAAGGCAATCTGTTCAGCCGTCTTTGGCTACTGCTGCTTTGGCTTCTGGTAAGTCCACCACTTCACCCAAGGCATCTGGATTTAGTAAAGCAGGAGCAGCATGAACGTGCAACCATCGCTGACCAAACAAGAGCAGCAAAGCCTATCGTAGCTGCATATCTTCCCCAACCCACAATAAATCACAGGTCTGAGCCTCTTGACTATTCCGACTCCAAAGAAACCATCTGGCCAACATTCACACTTTTGGCTAATAAGTACCTTGGAAGCTCTCCCACTATTGTGTCATGTGGAGGAATATGCAAGGCAGGAGGATTATATCCTCACTCTACAGGGGGAGAATACACTCCGCAGCCTCACTCTGCAAACTCTTTGCTCTTTAAATTCCACGTCCACCCAGGAGCTTATCACTGTCAGATTCGACTTGTTCATCCTCAGTTACCAATACCACCATCTCTCCCAATAAAATGGTGACTCTGTGGGTCTTTGCTGAGTTTTCTATCTCATACTTTGTATAGTGTCCACTGTCACTGCAAAAAATCCCCCCAAATCCTCAGAGATCCCATCAAACAAGGTGTTACTTTTACAGCCGCAAGTTCTGGGTGGAAGTCCTGCCTCCTTCCCTTTTCCTAACAAAGTGTCTTTTCCGCTCTTTTGAGCCCTTTGCTCTCACAGTTGGCTTTTGCACTGCATTTCTTTCTTTCTTGGGCTTTCTTTTCAGGATTTGAAGTTGGGGGTGACAAAAAAAAACTATCTTCTTGTAAGAACGCATTGAGTATGAAACCAGATGCTTACTTCCTCCCGTCTATTTTCCACACCCCGGGCTTTACTCAGAGGATTGCAATGAAACAAGCGCTCTCAGCAGATGTCTTCAGGCCATTGCAGGGCTTTCCGTGACAGGAGAGCAGCCTTTACCGTATCAAAGCACTCAATTTTTGAATGTAGAATGACAAGGAGGTGCTTAAATATATGCTCAGGAGTAGGGACACGGAGCAGTTTTATCTCTGTGGTTTTAAGCACACACACGTATGTGCTTAACTCTGAGGGTATATTTTTAAATGCCAGTTAAGCATGTGCTTCGTGCTTAAACATTGTGTTGAATCAAGATGAGAACACACATGTGGTTAAAATTAAACATGTATTTAGTGCTCTTTTGGAGGCAAAACCTAAATTGCTATTTTTAGTCCCTGCCTCAGGAACTATGCCCCCTTTCCTTCCTATGACTTCAGTATGAAAAGAACCTCCTCTGACAAAATGTATTTTCCTTTATCTCCGTGTGGATTGCAGACACACTCTTTGTGGTAGCAGTGACTTCAGCTGTGGTCTAAAGGAAAGCGCTCGGAGTCTCTAGAAAGTTCAGGCTCAAACACCTTGATAGATGTGTAGCTAGAAGTTCACTGCATCCTACTGTTCCTGGCTCTGGACAGCCTACAGCAGCGAACATCCTGGAAAGCTTACTCTAGCCATGACTAGGTATAGAAAATCCTCTTTTCCCATCACTTTTTTTTCCTACAGGTATAAACAGTGAGATGGCAAAATCTCACAAATGAGAAGAGTAGTGCTGTTTCACAGCAGCGCTGAAGCCCTGACTCTCAGGGAGAAGGAGAAACAGGACTTCCAGGGCTGTAACCCAACAGATAACTGGAAAAAATAGTCAAGCTTTCAGTAACATCATCCTTTCACCAGATCTGGCATTTCACTTTCTTCCCTGCTTTAGTATCTGTGAGGAAGGGATGTGAGAAAGAGATTTGGGTAAAAAGTATGTTGTTCTTTTTGTCAACTCTCTGCGTTGTCTGAATTAACAACCCGTACTACCTTTCCTTATTACCTTGCTTCTCCCAGAGCTACCAGGGCAAAGAGAGATTTTGGAAGCACTGGGTACAAATCAAATGTCTGGAATGTTTAAGCTAACAAAAATGGAACGGTGGCTGGTAGGGAACAAGCAGGTTCAGGGCATGTCAGCCACAGGGGCTCCAGGCGATGGTGGCGTGTATCCTAATATATTCGGCTTATAAAACATGAGATCATTCACCATCATTTACTCTGTGAGATGCAGTGAAACATACAATTATATTTCATCGTCGTGTCATGGGATTACCTTCAGAAGTTCAGTGACGTGCCTTTGTTGGAGGCTTCCAAAACCTCATATTATTTTTATCCATGTAAAGTGATGGAAAGGAAGATTCTCTGCTTTATTTAGTGATTTTCCAAACAAGGAGGGGTTTTTGTTTGTTTCTTGTCCTTTAAATTGATAACAGTACAATGTTGTTACTGTGACTTTTGTCTGGTGAATGATTTAATACATAAAAAAACAGGTTAATTGCTTCTTAATTGTCAGTCTTCAAGTTTTACCTTGTATTTGGGTTGAATAGAAAAATCCCTGCTTGTAATTTGTAACCCTCTGATAAGCAATGTCATGAGTGCTCAGCCTGGGCTACCTGTGATGATTAAATTCAAAACCTCAGAGCACAACCCTTGAGCTTGGAGACCTGCCTTTGGAGGCTGCAGGACTTCTATCAGCCTCTGGTCCTGCTGAGGCCAACTGAGGAGATTCTTAGAAGTTCAACATTTCAATTTCTAAAAATTAAATTAATTTTGGAACTTATACTTTGCCTTTAGAACTTCCATTTCAAATTCTTCTTGAGATAAGTGTGACAGTGACTGGTATAACTAATGCCCTTTTGCCCCTGTGTTATATATTATAAGATGACATCATTCATTTTGCTTTTCTGAGCACTTGTATTTTTTGATAAACTGCAGGTTTCAATACTGAAAATACAAAACCGTATCATATCTCATAGGGTCTTGCCACCTCTTTCCTTGCTAACAATCCTTTTTGTTCAGCAGATGCTAATTACATTTTTCTCTGCAACTGGCTAATTGGGCAGCACATGAATTTGAACTCCGCACAAGTGTCCCACCCAGAGTTACCGGGAAATGTCCCGCTTCTCTTTCACAATGGCACGAATGCTTTCTGCCCCAAAGTTGGGTTTTTTTTCTGTCTGGATCAAATACTGTACTAACGATAAGCAATACTGGTCAGGTCTACTCTCCTTTTATCCACAGAAGAATGTTTTTAAGGCTTGTTTCGTTTGGATACCCCTAGTTCTGGGGCTGAAGAGCAGGTCTGTGATTTCCCACTTGTCTTTCCCAGCGGCTCACACCCCATCCTGTGGCTGTGAGCACAAGGAGTGATGTTTGAGGACGACAAACCCACGCTTCGTGGAAAAACCTGTGCTTCACCTGGGGTGAAGAAGTACAAAACACGAGACCTACATGCAAACGGTCAGATTTCCCAGACCGTAGTGAAGTTAAAGGCTGTAAAATTCACTTGCAGTTTGCTGAAAGGAGCCTGGGCTTTCAAAAGCTGACATATCTCCACGCTGTAAGGCAAAGCTTTCTGGGCTATTTAAGGCTGGAGATGACTAGCTGAAGTTACAGCTAAGTATTGCAGATAGAAATTTGGAGTTACTCATCAGTGCTACCTACACATGGGAGTCAGGCCACCAGACTTCTTCTGTTCTCTCAGATTATTTGCTTTGCTCTAGAATAAACCCCAGCCAGAGCGCTAGTTGTGCCAATATTTCTTTTGCTTTCAGATAATCCATTGTGTGGGATGAAATCTCTATTTCTGCAACTGTTTTAAGGATTAGAAATTCAGTCAGCACCAGGTTTTAAAAAGTAACTCTTCTGAAAAAAAGAGATAGGACACAAACAGAGCTGTAAGTCTGCCTATTGCTGAGCGGGAACCGAACGCGCAGAGGCGAATACAATCCCAGCGGATCTGAGTGCTGGATCACTGGGTAAAACCACACAATTACTGAAATAATAGACCAAAGTGTATTGAGTGGAATGAATCTCTGCTGTAAGGTCCCCGATGCGCAGGGGTAGGCTGGTGGCTCGCTGTGCCCAGGTTAGCTGCCGCAGGCAGAGGGGAGCGGGGAGGATCTGCCGCCCCAGTATTTCACCACGGCTTTACCCAGCTCTGTTTCACCAGTGAAGTATTTTTATATATGGGGCCTCAAGCTTAATGAGTCAATAAAATGACTGTAAAGCAACGTCTTCAAAACAAAACTGCCCTTGTTCACTACATTGCCTGGAGAAGGGGTAAGAAGGTTCAGGTGACTGGCTCTCACCCCTTTTTGGCAAGTTTTAATCAATTCTGCTAAGCCCAAATACCTTCTATGTGCAGAAAAGCAAAATACACCTCTGTGGGATGCTCCTCTGCCTGTCCCTTGCAGTGGCCCTGCAGGTGCTTCTTTCTCCTCAGTGTAGACTGTAGCGTTCCCTTTATCCCAGGGTTAGACCTTGCAGGTGCTCAGCGGAGGCCATAAAGCAACTCTCCCTGCAATAATATCTTCTTTTCTCTTTCCTCGTGGAGCCTTCATTTGGCTCCTTCTGCATCTTGGTTTGCTTCACGCAAAAACATTCGTTTCTTAAGATCCTCTTTGAATTATGCACAAGAAGTTGGGCATAATCAAAACTGTAATACACATGACATTTAAAAAAAAATCAGATATGTATGAGGCATACATATATATGTGGATATATATTCATTCACCTTTCACATAAAATATCTTGTAATTAATGGACAAATTATTTACTTTCTAGCAAATCTGTCTTCCTCACAATCTTTGCTTGTTCAACATTCTTTAAAACACATTGTACAAAGATTCTTGGGCATCTTAACAGCTCTGGTTTCATTGGCTTCTTCCTGGATTTAAGCTCCTAAATCACTTGGGCATTTTCACAAAACTCATTCACCCAAAATAAATAATCTTGAACAAACCCCACATTGTTAAAAAAGCCCTTTTTTGAAGCTGTTTCCAAGTGACTTTAATGTTCCACATTATATAAAACATAATAATTAAATGTCTTATTTAAAAGAAAATATTCTTGTGTGCTATCATCTATTCATTCAATTATTCAGTGGAGTTTTGAACAATCAAGCCTAAAAAATGAAGACATGAATAGAATGATGTTGCAAATGCACTAACTTCTCTATGTGGCCTTCATTATAATTGTCAAGAATAAAATTTACATAAATGGGGAATGATTTTTTTTGTTTTGTTTTTTAATGTTCCAAGATGACTGTTTTATCTGTGCAATGCAATCTTGGAAACAAGAGTAATTGAAAACATCAGAATACTATCAGAGTGAATATAGTATATCGTACAAAAATGTTCATTTTGTACCTTTTCTATTGTTGTAAAAGGAAACACTGAAATAATTGTCCACATAATTGTTTCTTTTACTGTTGCTGAGTTCCAAGAATATTAACGACGGAAAGGAAGGGCTGATGTTTGCCTTCTCCTGACCTCTTCCTCTGTCTATGTTCACAGATGATGAATATTGACAAAACTGTTATTAATCAAAAGAGATTCCGTTTATCTAAGGTCCCAACAAGCCATAGGGACTGTAGGGCATTATCGCCTGGAAGGAAAGTAGATTTGTTGCCTTTGTGGCTGTGGGAAAAAGCTTGTACACTTGCACCTTCAGCTTCCCAGCTGGAGAAAAATGAGAAGATCCAGAACATTTGCCTCTTTTTCACATCGTGCTGTTTAACTGTGTGTCTTTTGGCAGAAGAGGGAGGAAGTAATTCAAGGCTTAAAACGTTTATAGCTGCACGACTCCCAAGTAAAATTATTTTCTAATACTTTGCATAGCAAAAATACAGACGATAGTGCTGCATGTATTGAATGATAGGTTCAGAGAGGCCCAGCTTATTTTACTTTAAATTGTGAGATAGGTTACTCATGAAGGACTGCGTTCCACATAGCCCGGTTTATATATATCATCGCATTTTTGCCCAGGGTCTCTGTTCCAGCTCTGGCACGCACCGGGGTGTGCATCCACGTGAGCGGGAAAGGGAAGAGCCCTCGCCAGAGCCCGGCCCCGAGGTCCTGGTGACACCTACCCTCAGCGTGAACGTGCTTTGGCAAAGTCCTGCTGCAGCGCTGTGCATCGCAGGGGCACGCTCCTGGCTGCAGGGCCAGCGACTCCCAGTGAGAACGGTGAGGAAACGGATCCCGACATCCCAATGAAAGCCATGTTCCCATGGAGATTTCCGGATTTTTAACAGTACCGGCGTAGAAAGATGAGAGAAGGAAGCAGCAGCCTTCGCTCCCCTCCAGATTTTCTGTAATAAATGGAGTTATAAAGCGATGCAGGATGCTTATGGCAGCTAGGAAGGGGCAGTAAGGGAATGATTGATGCACCAACCCTTAACACAAAGAGCCTGGAAACTGTTGAGCGGGGAACAGCAGATCTCGGAATTATGCTTCTGGCAAAGGAGCTGGCGTAATCTTTTTGGTTGATATCATCCCAGAAATTATCGTTTGTCTTATCTAGAATGACCTGCTCTAATCTCAGGCCAGATCATTGCACCGGTTTAGTGGTCCCCAACCAGTGGAAATGTAAGCTTCTCGAACCGAGGGAGAGCATGAATTGCTCTCATTTGAAGCCAGCCCTGTTACTGGTTCCCAGCCCCTTGTGTGGGCACAGGCAGTCAGTCTGCCTCTCCTTTGCCAAGAAACAGTCAGTCTAGTACCTTCTGCTTTATATTTACAAAAATATTATCTCATCCCCTCTCCAACCTGCTGCTGAAGTTTCGAGGTGTAGCGTCTAACAGGCAGGATTGATGGTGTGGCTTATCTGAAAACATCCCCCACCCGAGAAGAGCCGGCGGGTTATAGACTATGTTTGGAACATAATTTATCAGCCTGGTGTCATTCAACAAGTGATCAGGAACGATGAATAAGAAGGAGATCTTTGTGCAAGTCAACTCATCCCCCATGATATTTCCATTGAGAGAGCGGAGTCGTAGCAGGATTAGTGGATAGGCTCCCGCTGAACGGCGAGGTCTGCATTCCCTACCTCTGCTGTTATTTTTATTCACAAGTTATAGGAGCAGCTGGTTTATATTCCACTGCGCAATTACAGACCTAGGAAGGGCTTAACTTTCATCTTCCTGAATTTGGAAAGGAAACGGTAATACAAAGAGCATAAAACCCATAGCGGCGGGAGTTTTCTAGCGTCAAACCTCTGTTGGTCTTGGATCCCGATGAAGTGCTTCTTATCGCTGCAGGAAAGATTTATTCTTGACTCAGATATCTAAATTTAGGCTGTCTGCACTTCAGGTGTTTATATGGAAGGTAGGTGTCTCTGCTCACCCGGGTGTAGACACCTATGTTTGGCCACCTTACACCCACGTATCTCCACGGACTATAAAGATGTTGTTAAACTTGTAGCTCAGTGACGGTGTTTGACAGTCTCGGGAGAGGTGAACGAGAAGGTGGCTGAGAGGTGACTTTGTTCCTGCACAATTTTAAGATGAGCTCAGGCAGGTTTTCTCAGGTTGAAAATAAGACAGTGAAAGAAAATAATCCTCTTTATTTCTGTTCCTAATAACTTCCCAGCTGTGACTCCAAATGAAACGGTCCTGGAATTCCATGATCTAATTTAGTTTTCTTCACTTGTGACATCTGTTTACTTTTTACACCTCACTCCTGAGTGAGTGACCAGATCCTGAGTGCCATGCCTTTCCACCCTGCTGTCCAGCATGAGGAAGCGCGAGTGAGGACCTTCCTCTGGCTATGAGAAATCAGAAAAGACATCAAAGACATCTCAGCAAAAGCCACCGATGAATAAGAAGGAGAGTGGACCCAGTACCTCACCCTGGGAGGAAGGGAGGAGGGAGGATAGCGTGATGCAGCAATAAGCCAGCGGATCAGGAAGAATTATGTGTTACAAATGGCAGAAAATCAAGCCCAAGCAAGTTACTGCTATATTTCCTGAATTTCCTTATCTGGAAAAGGGTTGGCTTGTGTATTTTGGTAATGCTACCAGGGTCCAACCAGCAACAGCATCTCACTGGCTTCCAGAGAGGAGGAAAGGATGGACAGTGGTCAAGCTCTGCCATGTCTTGGGTCCAGCCCATGCTCCCTTAGTCTGCTGTGGTCTTGGGCAAGTAATTGAGCTTCAGCGCACCCCGCCAGTCCATAGGCTGGAGTTATTTGACTGAGATAAGAGGGAGCATTAGGGATTTGAACCGAAATACCCAACTGCTGAGATAACAGGCTGCCTCTAAGCACCCAGGAGAGGGAGAATAACCTGATTAGAGCAAATACTGTAGGAGCTGCAGGTGCACAGCACCTCTCCGGACTTGCCTTCCTACTTGGAGGATGGAAATAAGACTTTCATATGCTTAAAGTTAGTGTCTTGTAATGCAATTAGCAGCTGGCAAGAAACAGATGAAACACCCTGCGACTTGTCATTTCGGCACAAACCAGTAGCAAGCCCT
Organism: Tringa tobata; assembly: GCA_033628505.1. Lineage (NCBI taxonomy): Eukaryota > Metazoa > Chordata > Aves > Charadriiformes > Scolopacidae > Tringa > Tringa tobata. The sequence continues at coordinate 144,429 of JAHREE010150489.1, forward strand.
CAGTGGGCTAATATTGCATTGCAGAGCCGTGGTTAAATCCAATATAAACGTTATTCTAAGCAATGTTTCCTACAAAGCATGAAGAAATGTGTATTAAAAATGAGGTGAAATTCCAAAGTCTTTTCTTATCCTTAACTGGACAACTTTTCTGATGAGGCAAGGTTTCGGGGGAAGGTATCAAGAAAAGACTGTCACAAAGAGAGTGTGAACGAGGGTTTGGCTTTGGTAGAATGTTTTGGTTTTGATAAAAAGTTACATTTTCAACTAAACTACCTGACATCATTCCTTTAACATGACAGAGCTGCAGTAATATTGCAGTTGTAGGATTTTTTTAAATAAAGATTCTCCCATTCTTTAAAAAAAAATAATCTGGACAAATTTTTGGATGTCCTTTAAGTGTTCTGCCTTGACAGCTGATGGGGTATGCCTATTAGGACCCTCCAGATCTTAAAAAAGAGCAGTCATATTTAAGATTGAAACCTATTCTAATTTTTTGCAAGAAATAGGGCTGTCATATGGCATTTTTTACAGATATAATCAGCACCACACACAGTGAGCGGAACTTTCTCATGCTTAGAAACAATAATTCTGAGAGGAAGAGCAAAACCCGAGTAAGTTGGATTGTGTGAGCTGGGGGCAACAGCATAGTCTGTCCCCACCAGTTGGTAGGATTTCCATAGCTGCGGGCCTGGTTTAGTTGAAATTTCCTACAGGTGAGGTCCTTTAGAAAAAAAAAAACAATGTTGTTGATCCATTAGAAAGAAATCAGTTCATGCAAATGAGCAGAGCAGCAAGCACAGCACTTGTGAATGCTGGCTTCTGAAAAAGTAAGGTGGAGGACGCAATCGGTGCTTGAACTCAAGTAATGCATCTTGTAAGGTCCCATTGATTAGGAGAATATGAACTGCCCAGGATATTAACCCCAGAAAATCTTCCAGTCCTCTGCTTTCCATCTCTCCCTGGTGTACAGTACGGTAGCGATTGCCGCGGCCGGTGAGGGTTCTGTGCTCTCTTACTCCCTTGCCTGCTGCCTTCTCAAGGGGGTTCTTGCAAGGTGCATCTCCAGTGGGTACCCAGTTTCTCCCGGCTAGGATCCATAGCAGATAATCCTGCTGCTATCAACAAAGTCCCCGTGCTGATTGTAACACTTCTCTTCCCAGGCTTTCTTGTCTATCACCACGTGCAGTGTCTTGATTGCCATTCTACACCTTACTCAGTGTAACAGTGTAGAAATCCTGAGACACAATTCTTCAGCATCTGCTGCTTTTCTGCAAGATCTTTGCTTGCGCTACTTTCTTCTTATGTCTCATGACCCTGTAAGTTTGTTTTCCCATAGCCTTCATTCCGTACCCATGTGGTGTTTTGTGAAACAGACAAACCTGCAGCATCTGATGAACCTGGCCCACAAAAGCCCAACCTGAAGGTGTGCCTTATCTTCCAGTTCTGTGCGCTACATGATCTGAGACGTGTTTTGTGTTGGTTAAAAGCTCTTGGTTGGTATCAGCACCAGTAGGATCAGGATGTTGGGTTTATTTGGTGTAAGCTGTCCTTCCTGAAAAATAAAATGTCCTTCACTTTTCTCCCATGACTTCACCAAGATAAATGTGCTTTGATCCGTTTCCCATGCCTCCCAGTTCTCCCAGAGCTGGGGTCTGGAAGCAGGTACATTTTAATGGTAGTACATTTGACATTGAACATCAGGCCCCGCAGCAACAACCAATTACAGAGTCGAAAGCATGTGGATCCGTGTAATTTACCTTAAGTTGTCATCTTTGTTAGGAACCTGCATCATTCATAATATTGGGACTGGGAAATAGCAGGAAACTTGTCCCTTGCCAGAGTGTGTTGCACAGCAGCGTGACCAGTGAGGTGGCAGGAGAAGTCCTTCTGCTGGGTGAAGTCCTGTGGTTGATCTTCAGGAAATGGAAAGTTCTACACAGCAGACAGTGAGGAGAGGGACTAGGCAGAGCATAGTCTGAGTACGCTGTCCCAGCCCTGCCGGTCCCTGGTGTGATACCAGGGCTGTGGTAGGTACTCCAGCATGGGAGCTACAAACCGGTTTCTGCGCTGTCTCTGGACCACCACCCACACAGGAGACAGTGAAACAGGTCCTGACCCAAGATCTCCCTCCACCTTGTGCTCCTTCAGAACATCTGAAAATTGCCAACTCAGAACCTACTGATTGCGGTACATGCATCATCTCCAGTGCAACTTTCTTTCACTGCTTAATATGCACTAAATGTAAATAAATATCTTAAAATTGGTTTAGAAGGAGTAATGGAAATGCATGAAGTTATCCCTAAAATATAATAACCTCCTGTTCCCCAGCGGGAACTCTAGGGCCTTGTTCAGATACATTGATTGTGTTGTCTGTAAAACTAGGGAGAGAGCTTAAAAGGTTGAAAAGAAATGAGGGATTAGGAAAAAAAAGCACTAGAGGGAGGAAACACAAAGCAAAACTGCATCTGGCTAGCGTAAATGAATGGCTTCTTGCATATTAAATGTTCTCATTGTTATTGTTAATATTGAGTCACAAGTGAAATATTTTAAATAAAAGCAACGATGCCCGACTGGGTCGTTTTAACAACTGTTTGAGCTCACGGCAAATATTTAATAGCTCATCCTCACCCATGGCTTTAAGAGTGAGCCTTTGGGTTTGGCGGGGAAGGAGGGAGGCACAGCTGGTGTGCACATTTCCCACGCGTCCGTCCGTCCGTCCTGCAGGCTCCTCCGCGACCCTTCTTACACCTCCTTCAGATGGGCCTGACCCCAGGGATTCAGAGGCTGTGACTTTACGGGTCTAGTCTGAAGCTGTAGATGAAACAACTTATTCCTAGGCTTAGCATGAGTCAACAGCAGAAGCTGAGATGCCTCCAGCTGGCAATTCAGAGCACCCAAGGCTGGTTCCTGCTTGCAGTCACCCACCAGGAGAAAAGCATCTCCCCGCTGAGTACACAAAGATCCTGCAAATCGGTGGAGGTGCCTGCCATCAGACGAGGTCCTCAGCAGAATGTTACAGCTTCGGCATCCAAAAACGAAGCCAGCCTGAAATGTCAGATGCCTCTAACTTGGTAACTGGTGGTTAAAGTCTGTTTGTCTCGGGGAAACGGGAGCACTGAGGCTGAGAGGTGGCAGCACCCACAGCTCCCCTCGACTCCAGGGCAAGCTGCTGGGCTCTGCTGCTCCCCGGGATCAGGGGCAGAGAGTTCTGACATAAATACTCCTAATGCTCTGAGATTTCACTTCGAATTGTGCTTTAGAAATCAAACCATCATAATTACCATTATTGTTCTATTTTTTTTCAGTAGATTAACAAAATTACCTTCCCGGTTATACCCATTCAGGCTGTGCCAGATCTTTGGCTGGTCTCTGGGCTAGTCCAGCTCCACTCACACAACACAGCTCCACCAGTTTAGCCCAGCACACTGGCTTCACTGGGAATGCTTTTGATTTACAGCAGGATAACAGAGCAGAGTCAAGCCGTGCTTCCCGCTCCGAGCTTATTATCCTCAAACGAGGTATTCTGTAAGTAGAAACAAGAAGCAATCTTGCTTTTTATTTTATCGCCAGGAAGCGTCAGAAATGCAAAGGGTCAGGGAAGGAAGAGGAGGATAAGGAGAAAAGCAGGCTGGCTGAAGTAAAGATGTGTTTCTTGCATGAATAACTCCCTAACAATCTGCTGAAGGAGTGATTTTGTATCAGCCTGAAACCCCAAACCAGCATCATTTTAATTTGCCAAGCACCTGTGAAAGAATGCAGCTGCAAGACCATGGGAAAACAATGGGAACTGTGACAGTTCATTAATATAAACCAGCAACGAGATTTATTTGGAAAAGTCATTGATACAGAATTACACTGGAGGACACAGTGGCATTCCTGAAGTCCGCCAGCCAGCAGCTAACTAAGATTATAGATGTGTGTACATCATTTGAACCTGAATGGTTATTTGGTGACTCTTGCAATTTATTGTGTATGTCAGCAAAACAAATGTATAAGGAGGAGTGATTGCTTCAGCATTTCCTTGTTTCTTTGTGGTTTGTTGGGGTTTTTTTTATTTGTTCCTCATTTTCATTTGTTTTTTGTTGGGGTTTTTTGGTTTTGTTTATTATTTTTTTCCTTGTAGTTTGCTCTGGCTATTTTTTTCTGGTGAAGCAAGAGTTTGGAAAGTGCAAGCGGTATTTAAGACTGTGATATGCACAGATGGGAACGAAGGAACATCTTCATGCAAAAAAAAAATTGTTCTGGGATACGTTTGGATCTAAAGGGCTGTGTCTCTCTACTAGGTGGAACATCCTGAATTTCCTCCAGAAGGTGCTCAGGCAGCGGTGGTGATGGTGGCAGTCCCAAGGATGGATCCGTGGCCAGGAGAGCTGTCCTACCCGGGGTTCGGTGAGTTGCCGTGGGACAGGAGGTGGGAGGTTGGTGCTGGGGAGCTCTGCCCCACAGCGTGGTCCCTCTCTGCCCCAGCGGTGGGAGCAGTGGGCATGAAGAGGAGATGGATGGATCCAAGCCAACGAACGGCTTTTCTCACAGGTAAGAAGCGCGGTGCAAGGGATGATAATCCCCGGAAAGAATTGTCCCATGGAAAAATTGTGTCAAGAATGGAGCTGCCAAGGTGGTTAGCTGCTCCTGTGTTCTGCCCTTAAAAAGTTTGCTGCTTTTAATGAGTTTTAAGGTCTATCTCTAGCCTGTAGCGTGATTAAGAGTTTCTGTCACTGCAAAGAGCAGTTACAAATTACAGGGTGGGCAGTGATGTTCTAGGTAAATCCAAACCAGTTTGCTTTGCATAGATTAGCAGCTACTAAAGAGATACGAGACTATGAACATTAATCTGTTAAAGATTTTCATGGGGTTGAGGGTACAATGTCAGAAAGATGCTTTGCTGCCCATCTCTCTGGAAACAGGAAAAAGTAATGAGAGAATAAGGAGTAAAATTGCATTCAGCTTTCAGATATTAAGAGGAAACCTCTGTGATTAGGTCAAGCAAAATAAGCAACTGACTGCGTCCAGCTGAACTTGCTTAATTTTTCTCTTTTTTCTTGCTTTCCTCCTCTCTCCTCTGCTCCCCTATGTCTCCCTTTCTTATTTTTAAAACTGAATTTCCTGATTTCCAGATGCAACTGCAATATAAAGTAGAAATAAAACAAGGCAGTGAAATTGTTGAAGCTCATAATCTCTTCACATAACCCCTAAGAAAAAGGGGTTATCATCCAACTCTATCTGCTGGTTATGGGTCCCTGTTGCTGTACTATCTGTAAATACAAGAGTAGCTCAGCTTATAAAATTTTTAAGCATAGGATGCGCAAAGGAAGCTCGATGGTGTCTGTAGAGCCACTGGAAGAGCTTGTGCGTTGGTCAAAGCCAGATTATTTCTTAAAGATGTACTGCATATTGAGACTGCAGACATCGCCTCTCACGGCTTGTGAGCCTGCAGCTCCCACTCAGAAGACCATTTTTATCTCCATCATTCCCTTTTGTCTTCCTCACCTCTAGGCGTTATTTCCCCATAAACACACCCTCACAATGAGTATTTACATACTGTGCTTACAACCTCTGACCTTTTTTAGACCTCCCTCTCCCAGCAGTGGGGTTTGTGGTCCCTCCACATCTTCCATGCATGGAGAGCAGTACATCTAGGGAAGCAGATGCTGTTCTCCCTGAACCTTCACCAAAACTGCTGCTTCTCCTCCCAGAGTTACTCCCACCAGTCTGTAGGTGACTCTCTCCCCAGCCCTGGTGTTCATCCTTGTGCTGCAGAAAACTCTCAGCCAGTATAAAATACCTGGGAAATTTGTGTTTAGTTGGAGGGCGAGGGATGTTGCAATCACAAATCTCTTTTCAGTGCATAGGGTGGAAATAAGAGATAATTCTGTTCTTTATTTGATGGCAGTGAAATGAGTGGTGGGTGTGTGTGTAGAGCGGTACAATGTGACAGCGATGTCAGATGTTGAGAAAGGGAGGAAATAATCGAACGAGATCTGTTCCATACTGGTTGTACACAGTTGGTTTTGGACACGGGTAGCTACCGCCTTCATTTTAAGATTTTCTCCTATTTCTTTTCTATCCAGAACAGCTGTTGGGGCTGGGGTGTAGACAACTCACCTTTCGTCATGTATTTCATTCGGATATCTGCTTTACTTTGGTTTTGCTAAACCTTAATTTCGGTGGTTTTGTTTTCCTCCTCTCATGGAATGGCTTCGCAATGCTTATCCTTAAGTAATAGTGAGTAAAGGCAAATTATCTTAAATCAAGCAAGGTTTATTTAATTTAGAAAATAGGAAATAGAGAGAAAATCAAACTAAATGAAATGAAAATGGAATAATTCATAGCTAATCTAAGGTCTTGTTCAACAGAGTGATTCTTTTAGTTATGCGCTTAGCAGTACTTATTACAAGTTAGGGGTCATTTGTCCCAAACCGACAAGGTCTTTAGGCTCTGGTCTCTCAAAACATTAAGAAAATGGGAATTCCATTTCTGCAGGTGGTTTGCTTTTATTGTAACGCCTCCAGCTGAGCCTCTCTTGCCTCAGTTACCCGTACGTCTTTGCGTCTCTTACTGGTGCGTGCTCGCTTATCCGTATTTATAAGCACATGGATGTAAAAGAGTGCCAGGTTAGACCTTTGTACGGCATATAGACCATGTATTTCTTAATTTATTCACCCTTTAGTTATCATAGGCTGCCTTTTTATTAATATGCAGTACACCACTGTACCCCATATTAATGAAGCTTATTATAGGATCCTGATAGAAAGCTTTCCAACTTCCTTCCAGTTAACGGGCGGTGCTTCAGAGGAATCCTCTGAATATGGGTAGGTGTTTGGCAATCGCACATAACCTTTTTTTGCAGGCAACTTCACTTAAGATGTCCTTGTTAGATTAAAGACTCCTCAAATGCTGATTACCCCCTCCGGTTGGTGTCTTCATTGTTTCCCAGACAGAGCAGTTCCTTTCGTATATTTTGTTTAGGTTACAGCATAAAAGCATCATCTTGGTTTAACACTCGCAATTTGTGTTAGACAAGCTAGTTTGAGGTTTTCACATGTAAACCAGTGATTCTTAATTAGATACATAACTAGGCTGCAGGCAAAAAAAAATGGAGGTAGTCATGGAGTAGGTGAGAATTCTGTCCCTGGCTGTCCCCTGCCTCCCAGGGAAGGAGAATTCGGCAGCAGGCAGGACTGGGAATTTACACGAGGAACACATCAGAATGGATAATTATTTCTTCTTCTCAAACTTCATGCCCTTAATTTAAACTGGTAGAACGGATCTGATTTTTAATGGTCAGACATTATTAGTAACCCAGGTAAGACTTTTGGGAGCTGTAATCATCTCCAAGTAACTCGTAATCAACCTGGAGGCTTAGGGGACGTGTTGTTTAAGCTTCACCGTGCATGCAAGGATTCTTGTCTTCCAGGAGGGGGGAAGATGCCTTCCCCCAAAACTAGAAATAAAATGCATAGAGAAAACTCGGGGCGATTCTCTCCCTTCTTGAAAGGGCCATGGCCAAGGTCCATATGAAATGCAGCAAAATATGGAGAAAAGGGACTGGAAGCTCAGGCGTAAAATTGAGCATCAGAAAAGCTGGTTTGCGGCGAGGGGAGACCTGCCATCCTGCGGGATGAATCCTGGCACGTCTTGGTTCCACAACAAAGGAGAACATTTACATCAGTGCAGCTGCAGCGATTCACCTGCTGCTGAGCTGCTTTCTGCCTGCACTTCAGAAAGCCGTGCCTGATGGTGAGAGCAGTAAATGGAGGAAAGTCATCACCCTCACGGCGCTGGGTTCTAACACCCGCGCGCTTCACGGCCTGTGAGAGCCCAGAGGTTCTGAGGGTGTCCCCAGGGCTGGAAGTGCTTCTGCATTTACCACAACTGCACAACAGAATTTTAGAGCACAATATTCCATGTAAACACTTGCTTTTTTTTGGTAGCAATTCCCTCTGCAAATTATACACAGTATCTGTTTATGATGTACCCTGCAATAGTGTCCTCAATGCCAAACTGGTCCGCTGTCCACACTGTCTAACCCCAGGAGTGCCCCGAGGTCCCCCTGGGATGCTGAGGAGGAAATCTTGAGAACATCATGGGCATTCTCCTGGGCACGGTGGATGCCCTGGCCTTGAAACCTCTCCCAATGGGGAACACCTTGAGGCAGTGAGTACCAGTCTCTACCTTGGGGCAATCTTATGGCACAGCCTGTGTCACCTTGCACTTCAGCCAGACCCATCTGCTGCTGTGTCCCCATTCACAGAAGGTCTCTCCACAAGCTTCATGGGGTGAGGCACAATAGGAAGAAGGATTTAGGACTGCTCTGCCCGTGCATGACTGCATCACCTACCTGTCTGACTGTCCACCAGGAAGGGTAGAGCTTTCCTCCAGCCAGGATGGTCATCAGCCTTCCATCATTTTCACACAACAGCAGGTTTACAACCAGATGAAGAATGTTGGGACTAGACAATTGTGCACTTGGGTAAATCCCATTCTAGAAAGTCTGCCACAGAGGGGCCGTAATGAAACCCTTAGCAGTCTGTGCAGCCCCGCTAAGAAGCCAGCTTGCTCTCCATTAAGGTGTAGACCTCCCTCCCAAGACCTCCAAGTGAAGTGTGCCGTTGGGTCACTTCCTTATGCAAGGACTGCATTGGCAACATCTCATGGATGGGACTCGTGGGTGTAGTGCCTAAAGGTGGCCAGGACTCTGGGGAGTTTCCTAGGGAGGGAGGTTTCTAACCCAGGCTTACCTTCGAGGCAGCATCTCACTCGTGCTGTAGCTACCAAGACCGTAGCCATGGAGTTATTTATGCCACTGCATTCTTGGCTGCAGCTTCAGTCAGAGCTTCACTTGCAGCCATGCTGACTTCTCATGCCGGTATCCGTCAACATGCCTCCCTCCTCTGTGGTGAGAGAGCTGCCAGTTTGAAGTGAACTGATTTTGTAGTCTCTCAGAGCTGCCTGCGTGATAATTTCGAGATTTGTGTGCGATGTGGTGGCCTTGAAGAACTGTGTGGTCTCCGCAGTGGAAAGACTTGCTGGGAGTGTCTGCAGAGCAGAGGGTGAGGTCCTTCGGGGAGGTAGATCGCCTGATTTCCTTTGAATTCAGTGGAGATATCATTGGGGGATAATCTGCCTTAAGCCTCACAACTGGTATGCCTCCCTCAGTGAACAAAATATTAGATAAATAAATTATAACAATATATTCCTGTAGGATTATTCTGCATCCAGTTCTAGGATTGTTACCAAGAAGTAATAATTAATGCAATGGCATCATCGTGCTCATTTGGTTTGTTCTTCCTTTTCTATGTGAATAAACTCAGCCTTGGTCCTGGAGAACTTAGCACAGGAGGCTTTGCTTCTGCAAAGACCAGTGCGCACTGGTTAGAAGTGTGAAAATGTCCCTGCTGACCCGGAGGAGTTGGTTTTAGTGAGGTTTCTCCCAAGCTGAGGAGTAATTACAGGCGATGTTGGCTGCATATAGAAGATACACGCTGATAAAAGATGACACTGGGCAACTCAAGAGGTAGAGACTTGCTCTTTCGTTGGGTTTACAAATGACTTTTAGATCTGACGGAGCAGATATAAGCGGGTGACTCTCGGTAGGCTGGAAATGAAGAAGCAAACCGAGCAGAAGCGTGAATTGAGGAGCAGCCAGAGGAAGCTAAAAGCCATAGCGGAGCAGCCGGGAGGAGGCGAGGGCAGAGTAGGCTGTCACAAAGGCCTGGGGACACGCTCCTGGGTAAAACTCAAACGATATAATTGAGGTAGTTAATGATAAGCCGTAGAGGAAAAAGCACTGAGTCTTGATAGCAGCTCTCGGGTGGTAAATCAGAGTAGTGGCACAGTCGAGATGTTACACAGATAAGTTGTACAGCAATATGAAGAATGTAACATCTGTTGGAAGATGGTATACAAATAAGAAACAAATTCTTATCTGACCAGAAAGGCTATTTCTGAAAGTTTAGGGCAGGTTGGATATAATAACCCTTCAAGGCTATTTTTAGTGACAATGGTAAATCGTTAACAATAAGAAGGTTCTTAGCAGGTGCCTGAACGCATTTAAGCCCTTTATTAAAAATATTTAATGGTGTTATTTACTTAGGGCCATCTTGTGACCGAATTCCATGGGGTGGGGAGAACTGAAGGAGCCGTTCTCCACCTTTGGGCTCCCACCCCGAGTGGTTCTTCTCCTGAACCACAGGGATGTGAGGAGGACCCCAGTTTCACCTCTTTTCTCGCTACCCAGGTGGGCTGGTGAGGTGAGTCACCTGCACACCCTGACTTAGGCACATGGTTGGGTGCAGAATTGTTACCAATCCCCCCAGCTCTTGGGCAGGAGACAGGGAAAAACCCTTCCAGCCTCATGCTACGTTGGTAGACCCAAACCTTGATTGCACCAAACCCCACAGCCGAGATTTTTGGTGTTTCACAGACTTGAGACCCAAAACTTTTGGTCCCAGTGATTCCCAAGTCACGCTTTGTATCTCCTACTAAGATGAAGACATTTCTGGCTTATCCTTTGTGTGGGTGGAGGTACCTGACCTGAGTTGATAAATGCCCTGAGTGCGAGGTGGGAGCTGGTGTGAGCGTTGGAGGTGGTCGGTGGAGCTCAGGTGGGATCCCGTCCTGGCTGCCAGCACCCGCAGGATGCAGAGGCTGTTAAGAATGCAGTTAAATGCTAATGATAAGAGCCTTTCAAGGTTAGCAACACAATTTGGGAAAACGAGCAAACCGTTGGGGAGGCTTCACTCCGCCGTCTAAATTAATAAGACCTGGTATCAGCAGGTCACATCTCGCTGTCAGTGAGTCAGTAGTTATTCTGCCATTGACTTGGCGAGGAGCAGCATCGGGTCTGTACTTGCTATTTAAAACAAACAAAACTATATATTAAATTAGACTTCCACTGCTGCAGAATGTTGCAGGAAAGTAAAACCGATACCGTTAAATTACAGATAAAGGGGGAGAGTCCAAAATTTCCAAAATGTTCTCTTTTTCTTTTTTAACGACTGTCATTATATTTTGATGTGTTTAATAATACAGCAGAGGTTAAATGAAACATGAAAAAGGGATGTACATTAAAATTGAGATAACTCTTCCTTCAGTGAAGTGGAACCCAGCAGATGTAGCTGCACACTGTAATTGCTGCCTGTTTCCTGTCACTCTGATTAAGTTGCATTGTCCCTGCTCCAAGTGTAAGAATCAGTGGCTTCCCATAGGGCACAGCATGGGACAACTGGCTTATGCACTCAAATGACTATGTGCACCTCCTGCTTGTCCTGTTAATAGTATAGACAGACAATATACATTGATGACTTATAAAATCAATAGGCTGTGCAGCGTGGGAGAGGCGCAGCGTCTTTCATCTTCCCGACACTCCAGTCGAGGGCCAAGGGGCTTTTGGTAGAGTTAAATTCCACAGTTCAGGAGGCCAAATAACCCCAGAGCTCCCTGCTCAGCCTTCCCTGTATTCGTTTTGGTTTTTCCAGAGTTATTATGCACCTTCTAGTGTTGTTCTTTTACTCGTTTCAAACTATAACATTGTTCATTCTGTTCACAGTTATTCGTGTTTTCCTTTCTGTAATAAATCCCTACTTACAGGATTAAACTGCTAATGGTAAAATCCAGTACCTATCTGGGGAACGCGAGGCCAGATTCCCAGCTGCTATAAATTGCAGTAGATCCACTGAAGCCAGTGGGGTTACTCTGATTTACAACAGCTGTTGGACTTGCCTGAGAGGTCCATAAAGTGATATTTTGCTTTTATTCCATTCAGAAAGAATGCGATGTGCCTCATTCAGCAGAGCCTTGCCCTACTTTTGTCCCGCAGTAGTTGTGCTGCTGGCTGTGGCGTTCCATCAGGAGCCTGGAGGTGAGGAAGGGCTGGCGCTTATCATTATTAACTGGTTTTTACAAGTGGCCTCCAATTACTTACTGCTAAATTGCGTGTGCGGTGGCATATTTGTACGTCAGCATTTAACCGGAGGAGGAAAACTCTGCTCCAGCCTGGGAGGAAAGTCAGGTTGTGCTTCTGGAGCCCCCAACAAAGGCAAGGAGGTGACAGTCCCCAGTCCTTGGGGTCCCCACCCAGGGGAGAATTTTTGGTGGCCGAGCAACTGGAGCCCTTTGCAAACTGAGTCACCAGATGAGCTTAGTCGCCTTCCTGGTGAGCAGCAACTGGGCAGGAGGGCTGTGGATTACGATTTGGGATTTAGGCATCTATCCCCTTCAAAGTCCCGTTTTGGCTCTTTAATCCCTTGTTGGAACCGGGACCTTGCTTTCTAAAAATGGAAATTAATATTAGAAGTCATTCCTTAACACATGTTTATTTTCCAATTTATAGAATGTACCTATTACACTCTCCAGACACATGTGCTTGATTATAATGATTATCATATGTATTTCTAAGGCACTCATCACCATAATATCAAATGTCATTATAGAAATTATGAAAGAGCATCAGCATTTCTTCCAAGGAAGAAGCCAGTTTCCTCTTTTCCCACCACATTAGCGAAATCACAGAAATTAAGCTGACTTTATGCCACTTTTGTTTCAGCTCAAGACAAAACAACCGAATCCCGGGTGAAATGTGCAATGTGCACCTGAAGCCAAGCCCGCTGCAAAACTCTGCGTAAAACAGCCTGGAGCTGTGCAGAGAAGCACGCTCCCAAATCAAGGCTGTCCTCCGGGCCCCACTTCCCCCCCGCTGGCCGTGTTTTTCGGCAGGAGGGTGCAGGAGGTGGAGGATGAGGAAAGCAGAAGGACAAGGATGTTCTGGGCTCGGCTGTTAGGGCCACAGACCCTGACCTGAATCCTAGTCACTGCTCCCAGGGGTATTTCTTTTTCTGATACCAAGAATTCTCAATGAAAATTCTAAAGAACTTTATGGAGTTTATAATAGGACTTTGGAGCAAATCCCAACTCAAAGTCTTGTCTAAACCAAGGGCTTTGATCACTTGGTCTAGAGTCACAAGCACTCTTCTCTGCTCCAAAACCACTTGGATATTTAGCACAGGTCAGGAAGAAAGTAAGGTGCCACTGGAGTTTCTCCCTCCATTCTACATGTGTCTTCCTAGAGGGGGAAAATTCAGATCTGGATTGTCTAAGAGCCAAGATTTTTTCGTTTCATTATTTATTTTATTTAAGCTACAGCCGAAGAGGGAAACATCTGTAAATGACATGGACGTCTCCCTGTTCCAGGAGACCTCTCTGGTCTGTCTGGGAGACACGTGGAGTGTTTCAAGCCTGTGTGTGACGGGGAGCAGGGAGAGGTGGAGGCTGAGCAGGACCCGTGGGGGACCTGTGGAAGCTCCAGCCCCCATGGGACAGCCCCAGGCATGGTGGGACAGCCAGGTCCCCCCGGGGAGCCAGGCCACCAGCAGTAGGTGATGGCCCTGGGGATGGGTTGACCCATGGCAGAAGGAGCACGGGCAGGTGGCCCATCAGTGCCCTCAGTGCCCTGGCAGGCTGCTGCCATATCTATTCCCCCATATTACCTATTTTTGTCCTTATTTATTAAAAAAACATGTTGCATGTTTAGTTCTTCCTGAGTGGCATCACCTGCCCACATCTCAAGGTCTGCAGCCCGGCTTCCTGCAGTCCATAGGGACTGAAGGTCTTGGCTTTGGCTACCACTAAGCAGAAGAGCCCCTTGAAATCCAGCCTGTGACGTGGGGGCGAAGCAGCAGGGAGCGCGGAGGCTGCTTTTGGATTGCTGACTTAGCCTAAAACCTTTTTTTTTTCTTTCTTTGCGCCATTTATGTGATTATTTTTGTGCTTCATATGCTCAAAAATCCCTGGAAAAAAAAAATAATCTTTTTTTTTCATTTTTGCTTTGCAAGTCACTTTGTAAAGAACCGCTTTGGTGTCTTTAGAGGGCTTTAAACCCACCTGTTTCCTCTACGAAGCGCAGATGAGGAAACAGGCGTGAGCGGCCGTCGCTTTCAGGAACTTTAAGTGAAACTGAATATATTGGTCCCACATCTGGGAAGAGTTTTTTAAGCAGGATTTTCACTCTCAAAGCAAAAGATTTATTTCGCTGGTAGGAAGGACGCAGAGCAGCGAGCGTTCCTCCTGCAGCCAGGCACTCTGTGCATCCCCACCCTGCCCGCAGTGCTGGGGGGAAGGACTTACCTTGAAAAAGAAGGGACCAAAAGTGGGAGGGAAATGACCTAATGGAGATTCACATGCTCCCTCCTACCTCAACCTGCTGATGTGGACACTCAAACGCTTCTAAGGTCACTGGGATAATCTAATACTACTCGGGATGATATCTAGCTCAGGCAGGAACTCTTACAAGGGTCTAAACAACATCTATCTTCATTATTTTACACCCTCGTGTCTGTATGATTGATTCACGCTAAATTTTGTTTAATTGCTCAGAAGGTCTGAAGGACTGACATTTGGAGAGAGCCAAATGGGATGTCTGAGCTCCCCCTGCTGCTCTGCGTGCGCAGCCAGCTCCGCGGTTGGCCTCGCCACCGGCTCTCCTGGGCAGGAGAAAAAATCTGGAATAAAAATAATGAGCTGTTTGCAAGGTGGAGAAGAACAAGGGTGGGTTTAGCAAAGGCTGTCTGCTTTCTGGTAGGGCATCACAGAGACTAGGGAGCCACATCTTGGGCAGGGGAGAAATGCTGAAGCTCCACTTTTTCGGGTGCAACCTTTTAGTTCCAGTGTGTTTGTGAGGCTGTTTGGAAAGTGGTTACTCCAGCAGTGAAGGAACTGGTTCCCCAGGGGGTACGTCATGGTTAGGACAAGGGAATACAGTTTTACACTGAAAGAGGGGAGATGGAGATGAGATCTCAGGAGGAACTTCCTTGCTGTGAGGATGGTGAGAGCCTGGCCCAGGTTGCCCAGAGAAGCTGTGGCTGCCCCATCCCTGGAGGGGTTCAAGGCCAGGTTGGAGGGGGCTTGGAGCAACCTGGTCGGGCGGGAGGTGTCCCAAGATGGACCTGGGTGGGCTTTAAGGTTCCTTCCCACACAAACCGTTCTATGATTCTATGATCGTTGAAGTGTTTAGGTGCTTAAAGGCAAGACAACAATCTGCAAGACTTTATCTTTCCTCCTGAAACCCAAAAGAGGTGGTCCTCTCCTCGCCTTGGGTTTTAAGGACACAAAGCGCCCCATAAGGGGGCTTAAAACCCAAAGCAAGGAGATGACCACCTCTCCTTTGTACTGTATGTGTTCAACAGAGGTGCTGGGCTTTGCCTGGATGGCCAAGGTCGTCCAAGGTGGATTTTGTGACGCAGGCAGCACCCTGAGGAAGCTCCTGGCTAGGTGGAACTGGGTGGTGACCCGTTTAATGCACTCAGAGCACTGGTCACCACCACTTTTATTTTATATACTTAAAAAAAAGTATATTTTATATACTTTCCCTAGTTGAAGGGGGGGGACACGACATGACACAAATGATATTCTATTTCCAGGGCAGAATCTCAGCTTTCCAATTCTTCATCGCCTGCACAGAACCATGTTTGTTTTTATTTTAATCCCGTGCATGCTTGAAAATGGTAGTTGCTGTTATTATTTTGAAGGAGTATGATATTTTTTCTGAGCAGATGTGCCTGAGCTATCTGGCAAGCATTCCGTGGGGTTTTTTATTTTTGTTCTGTTTCACAGTTGAACTTTAGTTAAAACATCTGGATGCTTTAACCGTGGATGGGCGCCACTTATAAAGCAAGAAACACTAGTAAGAAAAATATTAAAATAATTGGAACTATTTTTAAAATTTAAGTAAGTTCTAGAAGGTTTCATTTGAAATGCGAGTCCTATAAACCAATTACTAAATGTAGCCTCCAGAAATTCACACGTGTTTGATTTGACAGGTAGTTTATTTTTCTTTTTATTGTTGACTCAGGCCCCAGTCCAGGCAAAGGTATATGAGCACTTGACTTACTGCAAGCAGTGAAAGGTTTCATTAATTTGTGGGCAGTTAATTTCATGTTTAGAATAAGCCCATCCTTGAGAAGGTTTGAGAAATGAGGGCTTTTTGTGCAGGGCAGTGTCCGGAGCACAGTGTGCAGCCTGCTCTGGGTGGACCTGCTTTGCCAGGGGCTTGGAGGAGATGATCTCCAGAGGTCCCTCCCAACCCCATATCATTCTGGGATTCTGTGATGATGTTCACCTTCTGCTGATGAGCAAGCTCCCTCGGCTTCCCCACCACACAGAGTGCTTCTGAAGTCAATCTGCCGGCTGGACATTAGTGCTTCTCGGTGACCTTGGAACCTGGAAGCACTATTGTTAGGATTTAAATAAAGATGTAATCCAGAAGCACTGATGATGCGCTCCAGTCACTTGTGGACATTTGGTCCATGCCTCTATGTTTGAGATAATAGTGATAGGTATAGTATGTACATACGTATAGATGTATGTATGATGTATGGATATTGGATCCCCAGCACCATTTGATTTTGATATATGGATCTCACGCTGCATTGCATCCCTGTTATTCCACATGACGTAGCTGTAGCCTCTAAATACTAGAGCAGAGTCACGGCCAGCTTAACCTGCCATGAACCTTTGCCACCCATCTGCAGGTCCCTTACTGAAGGGAGCGACGTGGCATGTTGGAGCACCACGGAGTTGTGCAGAATGGGCTCCATCAACAACAAGATGGCAAGTTCTGCTATTTATTTATTTTTTATTGACTTGGTTGGTGCCAATGGGCAAAGTCCTGGCCCCACCTCCCTAGCTTCCACTCATCAGGAAGGTGATCAGTTGTCCTTCTTGATTGAATTCAGGAAATCAGGGCAGGAATGAGGTACCATGAAACACCCGTGCAACAACCACCAACATCATGCGGAAACAACAGCCGAGGCATTTCTCAATCTGTGCAATTCTCAACCCATTTCTTCGCTGATGAGTCTCACCTCCGACAACGTGCGCTTGGGCAGCGTTAGCCCTAGTTTTCAGAGGTGTAAGTAGGGCAACCGAGTGGGGCCTGGCCTGGCACTACCAACAGCCCCAGAGGACATAGAAATGATTGGAAGACGTGGTGCTACGACAAGAAGGAGGAAGAGAGAGGGGTCCAGGAGGAGGACAGGAGGTTGCAAAGGCAGGGGAAAAAACGATTTTTCTTCTTTTGCTTCGGGGTCTGGAACAGCACTCAGTTGCCCTGGATGGAGGTGAGGGGAAAGGGAAGCAAAAGGTGGAAATAAATACATATTTGTGCCAAGGGATGAATAGATAGAGAGAAAGACACAGCAGAAAGCAGTTTCGCAAGGCAAATATGCTACAGGCTCTCGACATTAACTAGTCATTATTTACACACTCAAATATCTATGATCCGGTGCATGGACACAAAAGCTGTGGAAAATATCTCCATTTTCAAACAGAGTTTTAATTATTTGTAAAGACTTCAATTGTTCAACAGATAATGTCATGGATTGGTCCTCACAGTGTGAAGTGCAACCGTCCAGAACCCCCACAGTATTATAAATAGGCTTCGGAGCTGGGATTGATTGATGTTTGGCATAAAATCTATTCCTCTGAGCATGTATATTCCTTCTGTTCACCAGTTTCATACAAATATACTTGGGCTGATTTTTTATTCAAATCTCCAATTTATGTAGGGTTTAAACTGTTAAATATTTAAAGCCTTTTTCATCTTTTTTTTTTTTCTCCTCTTTTCTGTTAGAGGTAACTAAATCTTTTGCCTAACACAAACAAGACTCGGAGATTTAGCACATTCCTGTGGGGGAGAGAAAAGGTTTATTAATTATATTGAGACTCAAATAATATGCTTCCTTGACACTAATGTTCCATCAGTTCCAACCGCAAGTATCCTATGGGATAACTTTAAAGCCTTTATCAGGATCTAGATTACTGCATTTATGGCTCCATAGAAGAAAGAATTTAATGAACGGCGCTCTGAGTTTGAAAAGAGAATCTGAGATAGAGCGATATCAAGGTATAAAAACTGTAACAAGGAGGAGTTATTTCAGGGGAGTCTCTGGGACTCCGTAATGAAACATCAAATAAAAGTAAGGCTAATGTACCTTTTCAAGAATCTACATAAATATCCAAGGCTCCTCGGATGGAGAATTCGTCCTTGTTGCACCTTGTCTGCCTCTGACAGCGGAGATCTCAGAGGAGTTGTGTCTTTCGGAAAATTCCTCTTCGGAAGTCTTCTTTAAGTTTTCACTTCTCAAATCAATACCCTCAAATAATTTTATTTTTGAATTTTTATGACATCAGTACTTTTGTTTCATCCTCCCTTTTTTCCCTATCCCACGCTGATATATTTCCATACCATCACCCTTGTGGCTATTACTAATTCATTTATGCATGCCTTTGTATCGCCGCAGCACCTAAGAACCGTAGTCGTGAGGCAAGACCCCATTATGTCTTACTTAGTATTTTTTGCATTACAGTAAAATCTGGAGACATAGCTGAAATAATGGCGGGATTGTATAACTAGTTTATCTGCACATAAGAAAACCTACTACCCAGTGCCGGCAGGGCAGAGCGACGTGGCCACGGGCAGGTCCTTGTTAGGGACCAGAACCTCCGCTCCTCAGAGAAGCAGGACCGATGAAAAACGCACAAAGCGTAAGAATAATAAGAGCCCAACTTTAAAACCAAACAATTTGGTTTTACAAGCAATCGAGCTTTAAAAATTGCATTGCTTAAAGCCCATTAAACGGAGCAAAACTCCTCTCTACATTAGTAAATGTAAGTTGTTTACAACGAACGGGGTATCACTGGAAATTCTAATTTCTGAACTTTTCACAGATGAAAAATACAAAGCTTGTCAGTTACTCAAGCGTCAGCGTTCCCCCAGATTGATTCTGGGGTGCCTGTTGGACAGGTCTGTAACATAAGAAAAGCTAAATAGATCAGACCTGAAGAAAAGATGGAGGAATGTCAGGGAGGAAATCAGGCTGCAAGTTTGGAAATTCTTACCTAAAACCAGGCTTCCGGGCTCCTACTTTGGCATTCAGATAATTAGCCCGAACTTTAAAAGTGCCCAGAATTCAAGGGAGCTGAAAAATGCATCCCTTTGACGGATACCAGACCGTCATCAGGTGTTCAGTTCTGGCTTCACATTTCTTCCTTACCGTCAATAAATTGTTGCATTATTTCATGCCCAAAGCACATATATAACATTAATTTTACAAGTATGGATTTCTCAAGCTCGTTTTTTCTCCCTGTGTGAAACCTGCGTGAGGTCAACTAACTACTCGGTAGCCAGCAACAGGGGAAAATAGATGTTCCAAGGTTCAGTGGAAGCTTAAACTAGGAATTAATTTATATATTGTAGCATTTGACAAACCTCAGCTCCTGATGTCTCACGCTCAGCCTTACTTTATAGTCACATCTGTTAGTTTAAAGCATTTTTAGTTTATTGAAGAAGCCTTTACAAAGAAAAAACAGATGATGAAAATCTCATCTGTCAAAACTGTTATTAAAACCGGTAACAGTGTGAGGTTTTGTTTAAATTGAAAGCATCATTTATTTTTTATCAAACATTTTATAAACAATAACATTTGAGAAGGATTTGGGGGACCTGGAGAGCCCTCAACAAAATGCAGCTCATTATGTTGCTTTGTTTAATGTGCTGCTCAGAGATAAGCCGTGGATGCTCTCCATTACCTCGATGGGAGGTATAGTAGCTGGTGTGACTAGAGAGGTGGAAAAATCACCTGTGCACAAACGCACATTTATCAATCACAAAGAGAGCGGGGAATGGCAACCGGCTGCGGAGCGTTCCCGGCAAGCGAAAAGGAGGACGGGGAGAGGCAGGTTCTTCCTCAGGCCTCTGCTTTTAAAGCTGCTTTTTTTTGGCCCGGCTGAGAGCCACGTTTGCCATTTAATGATCGCAGTGGAAGGTGATGGTGAAGAAGGGGAGATCTGACATCCCTCTGCAGAACAGGGGGTTGTACCTATGGGAAATGCAAGCCAAGGTTTCAGGATGCAGTTGTCCATCCTAAAGCCAACAAGTAGATCGTCCGGCTCATCCCTCCTTCAGAAAGAACAAGGAGGGGAAAGAAAAAACCCTCTTCTCCATAGCTTGCTGCCCCGAGCTGCTCTGCACGACCAGAAGCATCATCAGTGGGGTGGCTGAGGACCACGGCCTGAACGGTTTGCAGGAGGAGGGCGGCATCTTTCGCAGAGGCTTCCCACCGGATAAAGATGTAGCAGTTTCTAACAGAATCCAAACCGAGAATAATCTCACCTGGACCCATCTCTGCAGGTTTCTGAATAGCAGTTAAAATTAGTCTTTTTTTCATTTCAGATAATTTTTGGCATTTCCACCTGCTCATTATTTCTCTCTGAGCCTCGGAGTAGGAAAATACATGTGAGGTTTTGAGACTAAGTCAATGCTGAAATGCAAAAGCAGGCTAATGTGCCTTTCCAGAAATGCTATGCCAGGCCTTTCTAAAAGCTTTGGTGTCTTCATCTTCAGAAACTCTGGAAAAAGAACAAAATCCTGGCATTTTTTTCGTCAACTCTTTCTTGAAATATGGGGACTTCACGCGCCTGTAAAACAGAAGTGCCTTTACCAGCCTGATGTGGGACAAGCTACTAGAAGTTCATGGTGTTTTTTAGGCAGAAGATATCACACTGACATCACAAATACCGTCTTTCCTGCAGGATTCCTAAATGGGGTTTAAATGAGTCAAAACAAGGTTCATAGAACAACTTTTACATTGCAGAAAACTAAGCGAAAGAACATTTACAAACAAAGCAATTGACTTTGCTGATCATTTTAATCCCTTGGCTGCTGTTCCAAACATTTATGGTTGAATTAAACTAATGATGGGAAGATCTCAGAGGATTCAGGCTGGCAAGCGGGAACGGCGTTTTCCAAAACATTCAGCATTAACCTAACTCTGCTCCATTGAAGTCAAACTCCCAGTGACTTCAATGGGAGCGGAGTGGCACCCGCGCTGGAGGGCCCTGCAGGAACGGCAGAGATTCCCCTTTTAACAGCCCGCCAGCCCTCCCACGGCGCTGGCTCCGCTCCGTGCTCCAGAAGCCCCCAGCAGCCCCCAGAGCAGCACTGAGCCCCTATCCTGCTGCATGTATTCTGAAAACAGGGATGTTTGGGATCCAGCTGTTCCTGTGCGGTTTCCTTGTATTGTGTTGCTGGAGAAAGACTGAAAGGGAAAAAAAAAAAAAAAAGAAAAAAAAAAACCAGAACCAAAACCTGAAAGTTTAGATATTTATTGCAAACTATCTGTTCTTTTTCAAGCCATCCATAATTTGAGACCAGCCCCCCCCACCCTCTGCGGGACACGGGCTTTGCGTGTTTTATCTCCATTTATGGTTATTGCATTGTAAACATGCAGCAAGCAGAAGTTATCATTTGCATATCTCTGAGAATTAGCCAGAAAGCTTCTCTCTCCGTCCGTGATTTATACTGCCACCCTAACAATCGAGTGTCTGCTTCTAGTCTGAAATACCCTTTGAAAATATATGCCCTGATCTTTGACCTGGAAGGCAGAGCTGATTAAGATATGCACAGAAAACATTCGGTTATGAAGTAGAGATTAGCTGGGGATCAAGTAGCGATAAAGAAGGAGCAGCGGAAAGATAAATACTGAGGGAGAACTCTATCCATTAACTAGACGTGGGCTTACATTAGAATATTTTATCTAATCCTACTCCAAACTTTGGAATTTATATTCAAAATACTTCTGGTTTTAGGTATGGCTTTATAAAACCAAAAATGTGATTCGTGGGGTTTTGCGAGATCCGAGGTGCTTACTTTGCCTCTTAGTGCCACTGGAAATTTGATTTTCCCAAAATTAAATCAATGTCTTAGGACTGGCTTTGTTCCTCGCCCGTTCCGATGCCTTTGAGTTGTTACAATCATTATTTAAATTTGCTGAGACATGAAGGATTCTGGATAGGGGACAATTCTGTGATTCTAGTCTATATTTCACGCACGTGATTAGCTAAAGCTATGCATGTTAGAGGTACCCCAGGTGACACTCAAGAAGAGTTGTTCCCGTTTGCCGAGGACTCTGCCTGATGCAGGAGAGCTCAGGGCTGTTCAGTGAAGGGAACTGCTGCCTCGGGACAGTGTCCCCTTTGGTGCAAAAGCTGGACAATAATGACAGGGGCAGAGAGTGGGAAGCTGGTAATTCACTTAAATCGCCATTTCCACAGCGGGTCATTAATTTCTTTCAAAGCTGGTCTTCAGTCTCTCTCTCTGCTTTTTGAAAAAGCATGTGTGATGCTACTTGGTGCGAGGGGCCACGTCCGAAGGGCCGAACGCTCAGGTGTGACTGGAGTTAATGGGGCACATGGCCTGGCACATGGAAAGGGCTCCAGGAAACAGAACGTGGCCCTGGCCCTCCTCTGGGGCATCTTCTGGTGGGGATGGCCCTTCTAATGAGTTTGGAGTGGGGAAGAGCCACCCAGGTTGCCCACAGAAGGTCTCGGGGTCACCCCAGCCATGTGTCGCAGGCTGTGGCAGGTGGGACATGGACCCCGAGACAGGGTTCAGGCGCTCTCTGCCGCACTGAGGCTTGCCAAGGGCAATGCTCTTCAGCACAAAGTGCTCCTTCCACAGAGTTTCTGCCTCATTAACTCAGGAATTAGCTCAGCAGCTAAGTAGAGGTATCCTAGTTGGTTATTCTGGAAGACACCCAAACACCATTTGGGGTATGAGCTCTTACAGGAACGAGCTGGTTTTCTGGTTTCAGGAGCTGCTCTGCTTTGGTGTTTTCTAATTATTCAACAAGCTAGAAGAGGTTAACTAAAATGATGTATTTCCCAACCCCAACACTTGTTATAAAAGCATCCGAGGAGCAATAGAATAGACCCCAGTCCTGTCTCCTTATCCGGTGACCCAGCCAGCAGCCCAATAGGCAGTTACCTAATGATGTGGTTGGGATCCCACCTCCTACATCCTCCGCTTGCACTCAGGAAAAAGAACCTGCTCTGAGGTCACCTGTGTGCTTTTACAGCCAGGTGCTTTCCTTGGGTTCCCTCCAGCTCCGCTTGGGTACCAATTTTCTGCACGTGGCCTTTGTCTGAAGTTATCTCCTTTCTCAGTGTGATTAGAAGGGAGACTGAAAGCTCTCCCGTGTGCTCCATTGACCGTTTTGGTGCTTGCTCTTTCCAGACTGCTGGGGGATCTGTGCTCAAGTTCTGGGTCAAGCTCCTTCATCCACAGAACCTTCTATTTCTGTAAAGCCTGTAACTTGGCAGTGGCATGTCCTACACTGACATAAGTGATGCTGATGCAAGAAGACCATTAGTGGCTTCAGTGGAAGCCAGCTGTGATGGCAATTGCTTTGTGGTGGTAATGGTTTGGGCTGATGGACTCCCAGGCTACTCTTTGGGAGGCCACGTGGAATGTTCTGCCTGAGAAAGGTAGCCTCAGAGGTGGGCCGATGCCCTCTTTTGGAGGAAAAAGCACAGGACTGTCACGAGGTGCAATGAATCTTCTGCTCTGTAAGGAGTACAGAGCGTGTGTTAAAGCGCTGGAGTCCGTGTGGCGTGTCCCAGCCACCCTGTGAAGCCAGCCAAGAGAGGAAGGAGCTTTCAGGGCTAATATTTCCCCGTTCACACGATGGTGTGACTCAATTGAATGCGTTTGTTCACGTGAAGTCCCGATTTTTGATTTTTAAAAAGCAAAGGCAGCTCTCCCTTGCTTTCTCCCACCTGCCAAATCACGCTTCCCGATCCACTGTCTGGAGCCTCTGTCAACAATTTAAACATCTTGTTAAAATTTCAGCTAGCGAGGACAGAACTTGCCAACAAGGCTTCTCTTCCCAGCTCCAGACTGATTCACAAGCCTTTAACAGAATCACTCGGTGGGTTTACACCTCTAATGGAGCCCCATAAAAGAAGGAGCAACACGCTGGAATTTTCTATGTAACTCACATAATAATTTGCAAATCTTTTCCTACCCAAGCCTGTCTTGTGAGCTGTGAAAAGACCACTGGGCAAGGAAGGGTCTTTACCTTTAGAGATCTGCAGAGCATTCTCCTTTGCCTTTTCCTACCTCCACTCACTCCTCGGGTCTCCTAGTCTCTGCAATTTATCCCGGTTGCTCTACTTTTACATTTTTGCACTTTAACGGTTAATATCGCCTCTTCTCGCCTTCACAACCCAAATCCACATGTTTCTTGGCGACTTTTCAGCTGCTGCTGGTCGTGGCCATCCACAGCTTGGATGAAGTTATGCAATCTTGCCAACGCTTAATTGACCATGATCTGAAAAGCTGCTGCATTGTTCGCTTCAAAAAAAAAAAGGTGGGTGGCCTGCCCCGGCCAGCCCCGCGTCGGCGCCCAACGCGGGCTCCTGCTGCGGAGGCACCTCCAGCAGAGGACACGTCCCACACGAGGAGATACTTTGCCTGCTCGAGGTGCCCGGTAGGTCGAGGCTGAGCAGGGTGGTGGTGCTGAGCCTCCTCTCATCCACACGGAGCTTCACTCCCTCCTGTCTTTCTTAATTATGGGAGCCGCTGGAGGCTGCCGGCTCTGCCCGCGCTGCCAGCTCCAACGGGGCTCTTCTCTCCTCCCTGATCCGCTCTGCCAGGTTATCTCTGACCTCCTGTACTTGACTGCCGCTGACTGACAGGCTTTGATTTTTAACAGGGATTAAAAACACCAAAAAAAAAAAATAAATCTCACACCTCTCGGCTTTTTTTTTTTTTTGGTAAGAATTAATTTTTGAGCTCTTGCTTCTACACTACTTTCTGTTGCTAAAATTTGTGGTGGGTTTTAAATGGTTACAGACCCTTCAATGTACTGAGCAACAATGTCCCCAGATTCAGTGAGATCCAAGAGACCCCCTGGCTTTTCATCACAGATCTGTCATTTCCCAGGCTACGGCGCTGGTGTTTAATGTGATTAGGACAGCGTTTGGATTCATTTTCCAATGGCACGATGCTCTGTGCTTCAGATGCTCTGGAGATATGCCTTGAAACAGGCTGGAGGATTTGCACTGGCATATTTTAAGTGGGTTGTGAGGATGGCGTGGCCTCCTCACTGCTTGTGAGAGGTAAGGCAGTAGGGGCACCGTCGTTCACCCCTTCCCTTTCATTAGTTGGCTGCTTAGCCCCTGTCTGGAGGCAGCTGTGTGCAGTGCGGATCTCTGGGCTGCGGAAGCACCGCAGTCAGTCAGAGCATCCCCGGGTGCATGGCAACCTGGCTGCCTGCCGCCTCTGTCTAGAGCCCCCAAGGGAGACAGGACTTTCCCTGGGAGCTACGGGCAAGAAAAGCACATTTTCGGGTCTGCTGGTACTTTATGTGCGTGGCGCCTTCTATCAAAAGATGTGCTATAATCCCTATTTTAGGAAGCAGGCTATCAGATCCGGGGAGTGTGGCTTCGCAGAACATCCTTGGCTGCTAGGCACTACCTTGCCTCCAGAGCAGTAAGAGGCTATGTTCCCTACCCATAGATCTCATCCAACTTTAGCGCTCAACTTCTGATTTCTCAGCATTGAGTTTGGCTGCCTCCTACTTCTAACTTTCTATCCTTAGCAGGATTCACAGGCTTTCAGCTATCTCACACTTCTCGCTCTCTAATCTTAGCGCCGCTTCTAACTATAGAGTGCCTTCGAGCTTCAGGGTCTCTCACTTTTGTTCGGGCTCTTTCTGGGCCACAGCCAAGTAGGTGAAAGACTCGAGAAGGGGGAAGGGGAGAGCTGGCGCTGCTTTCAGATGTTACAGGCTGGAGGTAAACCCTCCTCAGTAGCCATCCTCTTTTTTTTTTTGACACTTTCCTGAGATGTGCAAAGGGGTTTGGTCAGGACGAGATGGCTATTCTCGCCTTGCTGATACCTGAAGGAGCTGACATTGTGCTAGAAGTGTTCCCCGTTCTCCGGGAATTTTCCCAAGACAGTAAAGTTATCATTTTTTTACAGATCTACTTAAGCAAATTTCCTCTGTGTTCTGGATCTGGCTCATCATAGCCAGCTTGACTGATTTCATAAGCCACAAGCTGCTCCTCTGTCAAGTGTCTTCCTGGTTTATCTCTATTTGTACCAAAGGGTGTCTATAGAGGTTGTATCAACTTCCCTGAGTGAAACGGTTCTTCATCAAATAAAGGCTTCATATGTGGCTTTCTCTTCCATGTGTTTCATATGCAGACTTCCTGAGGGGGAAAGAAATACATTGTCTTGGTTTTTCTGATATTTTCCAATGTCCATTTTTCATGCCCAAATAAAAAAAAGAACCCCTCCCCCTAGTTCCTTCTCCCGAGCACAAACCTAAACCTCAGCTTCATCTTCAAAACACTTCTACTTCAGGATGTGCTGTGAAGGATAAGCCTTTACTGAAATTATATTGCAGATATGTATAATTCTACTGACTACCTCATTGTATGGGATGTGCTGGTATGGGCAGCACTGGCTTGCCTCAAAAGAGAAAACTGAGATTTGAGGTGAGACTCCTCGATATGAAGAACCTCAGCTGGAGGAAGGTGGAGGCAGAAAAGTGACAGAAGGATTTCCTTGCTGATCTTCCTGTTCTGAAATTGGATAGAAGAAGAGTTGTGTGCTCTCTTTTCCTGGACGAGAAAAGTCAACTGTGGTCAAAACACATGGGAACAGCCAAAGGGACATCTTTTATCACCACTCTTCAGCCAGTGGAAGTGGGAAAGTCCCAGCAAGAGGCACTGTTGGGCTCAAGTGCAGAAGAGCCCCAGGTGGCAATGAGACAAACCCAACCTCTAGTGGGCAGGCAAAGGATTATGGCAGTGGTGAGAGGATCAAAATGGCTGAGGAGGAGCTCTTGGATGGCAGAAGATACAGAACAAGGAGTATCTGTGTCCCGTAAGCAGGAGGAATCTGAATTACAGGTTTTTTACTTCCTAACGTGGTTCTGCAAACTCAATGGTCAGTTTTTTTCAGATTGTAAAAATATATAAAGACATACTGTCAGAAGGGAAGCTCATTTTATAATTCTTCAGACTCTCTTGAGCACTTCAAGGAGCACAGAAGGAAGTCAAGTAGCTGAGCTTAATGAATAAAATAAAGCAGTTGAGAAATACTGTCTCTCAAATAACCAGAAGGACCTCAAGACATCTTTGAGTCATTAAAAATGAAATAAACATCTTCCTGGCTTGCTTGTACTTACCTGAATTGCGATCCAAGAGAGGAGATGAATTTGGCATGTCGTAGCGAAGAGAAATGTGGATACAGTATGGATAATTCAACTCATTCGTTATTTATGGGAATATGATGTGAGGTGCTCCAAAGTGGTGTAGCAAAGGCCTGTCTCTCGTAATGTGCCCGTAAAAGCAAGAATCACCAGTTGAATAGTATTTCTTCGAAGTATTGATCATGGTTTGGAAAGAATGATAGGTATTTGGAGATAACTGAAATGGGAGGTAAAAGTTAAATTCTCTGTACAGTCCCGTGCGGTCAGATTTATCACAGCTGTCATTGGCTGTGTGAAAATTAGTTGGTTCAGTCTAAGAAAATCAAAGTTCCCTCTATAATTAATGGAGAGAGACTGGACTCCTGAGAGGTGATTTGTCCTGCCCTAAGACTGCACCTGCAAAGAGATGTGCCTAATCCCCCTCTTCTTGAGGCACTCGCCTCTTCCATTCCCAGCAGGAAGAGCTGGGAAGAGGAGCTCAGACCAGATGCCTGGCTCCTCTCTGACTGAAGTTGGGTGCAATGGATCCCATCTGCAGCCGGGTGAAGTAAGCAGAATACACTGTCAGCTGTAATGAGTGGCAAGGAGACTAGCTCTTGACATTCCTGAAGGCCAAGTAAAGCTTTCTTTGACTTGGCAGAGCCAGGTTTCCTCTCCTTAGTTCTGTAATACAGTTATTTGCTACTTTTATAATTTCCACAGGCATATATCCATGTTCCATTTACTGAGATGACGTTTGCACCAGCATGATTCATGCTGTCAATTCCTGTCTCAAGTTAGATTCAAGCAAAGTTTATTTTGGGAGCGGTAGATGCGTACCTAGCGGGAGCTGGGTGGTGCAGGAGAAAACAACCTTCTGCCAACTGCAGAGACAGTAAAAGTTTGGGTTTCACATCACTAGAGAGCCAAAGTGGTGGTCAGGCAGGAAACAGATGGACTTTCTGCTCCGCGTTGGGTATATATCCATGTTCTGTACATACAGAGGCTGTATATTAACCAAATAAATACCATAAGAGCTCTGCCTCTCCAAAGTTAACCGATCCTCTGATTTCCTTGGTGGCATGGGACAGATACTCAGATATACTCAGATACTCACAGGAAGGTGGAGGGGGAAGCAATGCTGGGGAGAGAGAAGAAGAAAGAGCATGTGGGATGGTCTAAGCTGACGATCAGAGACTGACCCAGGAGACGATGACATCTTTTAGGTCTTGCTGCAATGGCAGCTCTTATTTTTATTCTGCAGCTATACTTGGGTAAAATGCATAGTAAATAATTACCACTTATTTATGGAAAACGAGTGCGTGGTCGTTGGGCCAGGAGGCGGGACACCCTTTGCCATGTGGCTGAGCAAAAGCCACAGCACGTTTTAAAATATGTTAATCTGGGTTGGGTTGATCGATTGGTTTTTCTCTGGTTCCATGCACATCACTTCCACTGCGCCGCAATTAAACGGGGTGCAAAACCAGCTGAGGAGGCAATAGGTGGTGGTGGCACAGGGGTGGAAACCACTAGTTGAATCCGTTATATCTTCCCTTTCCTCTCTCCTTTTTATCCTTCCAACCCTCCTCATTTTTTATTTTTGCATTGTCTTTCAAGAACACAGTTGTCAAGGCAGGGAGGTTCTCATCTCACCTGGCTGTGAGGCATGGAGCTTACACAGCGATTAATCACATCACTTCTTTACTTCTTCGCGGTGCCATTCAAATGTCAACAACCCTCAGGAGGTTCCTCCGGTGCAGGCAAACAAGGATTACCCTGTTTTTTCCAGATAAGGAAACTAAGTGGTCACCATTTTCCAAATGTAGTGACTAAAGCCATGTCCTGTCATCTGAATTTTGAATTTAAATGCCTGAAGATGGGGTGATCCATCACGGTGGAAGGTCTCCTATTGCACAAAGCCAGTCCTGTGCCCTGCTGGAAATAAGGACAGGTGTCTTCAGGCAGTTGCCTGATCGGAGAGACCTGACAGTCACACTGAGGAGTATATACTATTTTATAATCACATTACAATGAATAAATCTGAGCAAGCACAATACATGATTATGAAATATTTCCTTGTTCATTTTTCCATTTCAGTATGTGGTGGGAAAGTGCTATTAAAATAATACTACTACTAATAAGAATAATAACTTTGCTGTATTTACTCAGTAGCTCAAATGCTACCAGACTACGTGGTCTGAGAGGAAATGCCTCGTTCAGACTCATTTTCAGTACAGCAGGTAGAAGACTCATGGAAACTACATCTAGCCTTTTTTATAATAAAATATCCTTGTAATATTTATTAACGTGAAATGTGCAGTTAAATGTTTGATGAAAGAGCTATTGTGTGCCTGGGTTTACAGTAAACAGTTAAAGCTCTTAAAGTGAAGTTGAAGCAAGTGGAATATTTGCTTAGATTTGGCAAGAAGAAATATTGTAAATAATTCAAAGGATGTAATTTGATTCTAGATTTTTCTGGGCTATGTGGCATATGGCCCTTCTGGTTTTGTTTTATTTAGGTTTGCTGCCTCCGTTACGTAACCGTTCTTTTCAGCCTGTAATTAAACTTCAAGGTCAACCAGGAATTAAGCAGGGAGGAAGTTCATGTAATGGAAAGGAGGGAGGCTGGACCCTGCCGCGTCGCAGCGCTCCCTTTCTCCAAACTCATCTGCTGGTGAGGGCAGGAGAGGGAAGGATGGACCCGAAACCTCCTGCAGGGCCAGAAGGTGAGGGCAAAGGGGTGTTGGTGTGCTCCGGAGCAGCAGAAGCTGCACCAAAATGATCTCTTACGGAGGGTGTCTTGGCCGATTGGTGGTCCTCTTCTATAGACCTGCTCTTCTCAGTGATGTACATAGAGTTACACAAACATCTGCCTCTCTGTGTGAAGCTTCTTTATGCTCTGGCTGGTTCAAAATAGGGACTGGGTACTTTGTTTTTGGAGGAAGCGGTCTCCTTGCCTCCACGGGTTGAGATTTCACCTCCCTGTTGTTGCTAAGTATTGATGGGTGGGCTGGTGGAACGCTCCCAAAGCAGAGCTCCAAGGAGAGGACAGATCCATTCCCAGGGAAGGGCCAGCTCTGTCCCATACCCTGGGCATCACCTGCGTCCTGACGGTCCTCCTTCCATCTGCCGTCCATCTCTGCACTGTGGTCCACCTGGTGAGTGGCCTGGAGGTGTTCAAGGCCAGGTTGGATGGGGCTTTGAGGAACCTGGTCTGATGGGAAGTGTCCCTACCCAGGGCAGGGGCTTAGAACGAGATGAGCTTTAAGGTCCCTTCCAACCCAAACCCTTCCATGATTCTGTGATTTGAATTGCAGCTATTATTTTTGGAATTTTTTCCTTTGGAGCTCCTCAGGTGAATAGTGCTGTGTAAGTGCTATGTGTTATTATTAGTCACATATATTCTGTAATTACTTTGCAAATATGATCATTATATTTGAAGTTACAGAGTACTTCAAACATTAATTGCCACATAACTTGCAGATTTCAGATCTGATACACAAACCTAATCATCAGTCATTAAGTATTAAAGAAGAGAGCACTGGAAATATATTAAATTACTTCAGATCACTGATTAAACCTAATCCTTGGAAATTCCTAAAAGCCTGTTGGAGCACTGATATTCCCTTCCAAGTGACCGTTGGGAATTTAGGCCTGCAACACAGTGGAATGCCTTAATTCTCAGGGATATCACAACTCTCTGACCCTGCAAAATGCTCCTTTTCGGGAATCCTCCCCCGGCCACGGATAAGTCTTACCGTAGTTTTCTTTGTGGCTGACTTGTTCAAGGCCAGGTTGGACGGGGCTTGGACCAACCTGGTCTGGTGGTGGAGCTGGATGGTCTTTAAGGTCCCTTCCCAGCCAAACCATTCTATGGTTCTGTGACTGTGACTTTATGGCTGTGATTTCTGCCCGCGCAGACGGCGTCTTCCTCTTACAAATCCTACAACTGTCTGGACCATTAATAATAACCATTATTAATCAAGACAACAGTGGAGGAGAGATGGTTGGAATGAGCAGGAGACCAGCAGCAGGCTGGAAGGGGCTTGGAGCCCCATCTCACGGTTCCCTTACCAGCCTGTACTGTACCTTCTCCCACGGTATTTGAGCAATTCTTGCATTAATGCTGGGATGATAAAGCATCTATTAGCTGGGAAAACGGACAAACCTCGTTTCATCGGCCCAGAATATGATGCCTCCCCTTGTCCCCTCCCCTGCGTGGCGGGTCCCCGAGCGGTGCCGCCTGTGGAGCCAAGGAGAGGATGCAAAACTTGGGGATGGTGGGCCGGGTTCCACGGCGGCAGCATGCGGCTGCGGGGAGGCGTTGGGTGCTGGATGGCTCCCCAGCGTCTGTCATTGTGCTTGACGCCGCGCTCCCTTCCAGAGCGGTGGGCTGGAGTGACAAGAACAAAGACACAGGCAGAGTGTGAAATCTCTCCCTTGCCTTTTTTTTTTAATTTCAGACTGGCTGGAAACTTCTCCCCTGCCTTCGCGCTGGTCACCGGGACATCTCCTCGGCAAGGACCTGCCTACGCCTCTGCTAAAGCTTCTGGCGAGGCTTGTCTTCCCAGGCATGGTCCCAGCCACGGAGGGGAGGAGAAATGGGGAAACTCTGCCCTTTTCCCACAGTGCTCCGAGGTTAATGGAGAGTTTGAAACTGTATTTTAAAGCCACGCGGTTAATTTCACAACCCTATTTAGGAAAAAGGCATTTCAGAGTAGGTTTATACTATTTCACCGTAGGTAAAATATTTCTAGTTGGGAGCTGTTGCACTTAACAATCTATATCAAACGTTGTATAAATAACAGCATATGTGTGTATATACATAGATTTCAAAGTATTAAATATGGGCATTTGTGCGCCGGAGGAGAGAGAAAGGGAGGAGGTGTGGGAGATGCTGTTGAAGTCCTTCTCCAGCCCTTCTGGGACCTTCTACCCGGCGATGGGACTCGATTTTCCTTCTCCTGCAATAGTAACCGGTGAGATTTTCGCTGCCCAGCCCCCAGATCCCAGCCATTTCTGGGGTTTTCTGCTCTGTTTGTGTTTGGCAGTCGTGAATTCTGTGTCTTTGGGCCACCGAGCAATGGGGCAGCCCTCCTCTTTCTTGCCTCCTGATGTCCTGCTCTCCTTGGGGCAGGCAGAGCTGCGGTGTTGGTAAGATGGACATGGCCTTGTGTTCCTCTGTTGGAATGCCACCATGCGTCATTATTACTTATTTATTGGAGTCCCCTAAATTTTTCAGCCCTGTTGTGCTTGACAGGATGGAGAGATGGTCCCTGGTCCAGGGCTTCTGCTTGGAACACAAAAAGAGCAGCTGTGACATTGCAGGGAGGACTTTTGTTTAGGGAATGGAAGTTAGGAGCTATATTCCACATCTCTTTAAATGTTAAGAGGTAAAGATAAGACAAGAAAATAAAAGGTAGAGAGCTGTTTCATAATAAGCCCGAGGAGCAGATGGGATGGTGGTGTGACATGGCTCTGTGGGCTCCGGAGGAGCTGGGTTCCTCCAGCCCGGGTTATATGGTTGGAGGAAGCGTTCGGTGGTGGTCAGAGCACCAGAAATCCCATTCCCTCTGCTTTTTCACTCCCAGCCACGACCAAATTGCCACGTTGTTTGTGCAGAGCCCTTCCCCTACAGCTCCCTCACCCCCAGCCTGACTCCGCTCCCCGCAGCGTGGCGCTTGGCACTATTTACACCCAAGGAAAGGCACCACCAAACCTGATTTATGCCCATTTTGCAACATCAGTAAGAGGATATAATGGCATTTAATTATTATTGCTTAAATGCTTCTATTTGGTATAGAGTTGAGCATTTTGGGGATGGGAGGGGTGGATCTGCCGTGCGAACCCCCGGCACCTCTGCTTCGGGATGTGGCGTAAGAGTTCCTGCCAGGGGTTAAACAGAGAAAAGCAACACGAATTGGATATTCATAAATAAATAAAATACAATCTTAAGGCTGAGCCGGAGAAAAGCAGGATTTTTAATTGCTGCAGATTGCAATCTGCTCATTATTTTAACTGTCTAAAAGGCACAAGTAATCATTCACAAATGATCTGAGCAAACGGTGAGGCCCTCGGTTTTTTTGTTGCTGAAGTTGGCAGCAAAACCCCCTCGGTTTCATTGGGGAAATAATCAGGTTTCCATTTATGACTTCCTTTCTCTGACAATCAGTATTACCCGCTCAAAGATCCTTGTTTAGGCCTCAGCTAACTGAGAAATGTACTTGAAAATGTTATTTAAAGAAACGGTATGTTTAGCATTCATCTCATTTGTCTTTTTTATTGTTTTGTAGGGTGTTAGGCTTTCTTAAGGATTTACGTGCAAAATGAAATTCAGTTATATTCACTCCTTAGTAACTAATATTTTGGATTAATGTGACATCTAAAAAATGTGTCATAAAAAAAAGGAAATTTCAAATATATAGAGGAAAATTATTGTGCAAATACCAAACCGATCCTGCAATATCTATCTATCTATTTATTTATTTATTTTGGTGGGCAGGTTTGTTTGGGAGGGAACTTTATCCTGAATGTGTCTTTTCCCAATAAAAGGCTAAGCATCTTTTTTCTTTACGGTAAGGAATAGTGTCCTTATTTTGTGGATAGCAGAGTCCTGCAGGAACGTTGTCCCAAAGAGCTCCTAATGGTGCACCTTGTGTCTAGGGGCAAAGAGCTCCCAATGGTGCACCTTGTGTCTATGGGGACTGTGGCTCGTGGCGTCAGGACCCAACGTGTCTCTATATTTCCGAGGAAGACCCTTGTAGGGACAATTCCAACCCAGAAGCAGGCATGGCTACCTCTCCCAGACCTTTGAGGCACCTCTTCTGCAGTTTGGAGGAGCCCCGGGTCAGAGATAGGCCAGCATCTTCCTTCTCCCGCGCAAACTTCCGAGGAGTTTTCCTTCCATCCTGGCCGTGGCTCTTCTGGGTGTATTTCAGCGATAACTTTCTCGTTCTGCAGACGAGTGGGTTTCATTGCCAGAGGAAATGCCAAAGAGGGAGACAAGCTGACACCCACAGGCCACCGCCGAAAGGAGTTGGCATCTGGGGCTCGCAGCTGCCAAACCTTCTCTACGAGTGGCCACCGCAATCAGCTCCAGCGATGTCGCAAAGCGAGGAGGAGGAGGAGGCGAAGGGCATGTGGTGCACAATCAACGCTGCAATCAAAGGCAAGAGGCCCTGCCAGCTGGTTACTGCGCTGCCAGCCCCCTGCCAAAAGCGCAGAAAATAGTATTTAAAGACAACGTCACCCGACGGCCGGCAGCTTACCCGTGGCGGGCAGAGCGGGGGCCGAGGGGGTGGGCTGTGTGTGCGAGGCTGCGCGGCGGCGACAAGGGGGCTCTGGGGGGCACTTTACCCCCCCTCCACCAGCTCTTTTTCGGCTTCGGCGCCTCTCAGAGAACGGCTGCTGCTTTTAAAAGTAGAGGTTGTGCCAGGCAAAAAAAGGCGAGCGCGGGGCTGAGAGCGGGGCGGTCGCGGCGGCGGCTGGGTCACCGGGACGGTTGATGGCACGGGGCTGGCTCCACAGTGCAGATGGTAAGAAGCGCTGCCGGCTTTCGACGGGCCGGCCAAGGCACAACAAGCATTGGAATGTGTCGGAATGGGGAAAAAATTCCCATCAGCCACCGTAGGAATTGTTTTGCTGTGTTGACCGTTCTCTCTAGCTCTTTGGAAAATGTATTTTTGATGGGGAAATGCAAAAGCGCAATGGGTAGGAGAGAAAGACGTGGACTCTGTAATTAGCACTTTGCAGAGAGCAGCCGCCTACCATGATGGGCTGAAATGTCCTTCACAGACCCTCACATTGCCAAACTTTGTGTCTGCTCGGGCCAAATAATAAAAAGCAGTCTGAAAGGATCTGGAGAGGTCATCAAATGCCCCCTCTTCCCCAGCACAGTCTCAGTTCACCTCCAAGTTGTATTGTCGGGCGACTGGGGACAGTGCAGGTGTTTCATCTGTCCTTGAGAAGGACCCGGAGCACTTGTAGCCATTGTCAAAATAATAAATAATAGCCATTTTGAAGAGGTATGTTCTCAGACAGTAGCTTTGGAAGGGCTGCACCGCAAGATGACGGTGCAGAGGTGCATTTGGGCACCCATCCTGGAATAAGAGCAAGTGACTTGTAGCTTTGTTGTCTTAAAGGCAGCTCCCTCTGCCTTGGGCTGTGCTACACACGTGAGTGTAGTGAAGTTGGTACACAGATTGGGGGTTGGACCAGATGATCTCCAGAGGTCTCTTCCAACCCCATACCACTCTGTGGTTGGTACTTAGTGAAAGACATTGATTTAAAGCAAAATTTCGATTGTATTGATGAAAGTATGGCCAACATTGCAAGCGGTGTCAATGATGGTTTTACATACCAAAGAGGTGGTGGTGGTGTCTGTTGGATTTTTGTAGCTCCCCCCAGCAGAAACACAGCAGAGCAGGGAGCGAGGCTACAGAAGCCAGGTTTTCTTCTTTGCTAGCTTCTAGGTTCCTCAGCCTTCTAACATTGCCTGCTGGGACACTTCTGCTTTCTCTCCAAGGGACTTGGAGCTGATTTTTGCGCAAGGAGGTGTTTTATTCCACTTGCACCCACGTGTGTACAAGCTGAGGCACCAGCCTTGGACCTCTTGGTCTTAGGGGAGCAGTTCCTTTGAAGTGCCATTGCAGTGTTCCTAGGGAATAGCCATAGGGGTGGATTAAAATTTGGCTTGTCCTACAGATGGCTTTGGTATTGCTTTTAGACTACTGCACAGAATACACCAAACCATCTATTACAGCTCCAGAGCCATGAATTTATTATTTATGGGCTTAGAGGGTGCCAATCGCAGAGCTGCACAGCTGATTGTACAAAAGGAGGCCTTTTTGCATAAAGCAAACCCAAATCCTGTGATTCCTAGCTTTATCAAATGACCAGCGTTTCATGGACAGCTTCATTATGGGCTCCCGTAAAGGCCAGGGCAGCTTCGCCGCTGATTTAGGTGGGGCAGAAGAGAAACGCGCTGGAGCCAGCCAGAAATGAGCCCTGGTTTTAGGACATACTGCAAACACACAGCCCGGATTTCAGCTGATGCTGCGTTGTGTGTGTTTATACACTGATCGTGCTACATGGACTTACCATGTGAAGACAGAATTTTGTTATAGTTAGGAACAAAATCCATTCTTTTTCTAGTGAGAAAGGCATTTTTTTTACTTCTAGACGTAAAATAAAAAAGCAAAACTAGCTTGCTTTTCTGAACTCACTGCTAAAAATCTGTCTGTATGTACAGAACAGATACAGCAGGCTTGATCATTTTCTAGTTTAACATTCTCTGAGTATCTATAATATGTATTTAGAGGAAATTCCAGGAGTCAACCTGATTTTCTGATTTTGCCCTCTTGAGATTTTTTTCATCTTTCTTCTTGCTCTTCTTCTCCTTGTTCTTCTTCCTCTTCTCTTTTTGTTTAAAATCAGGAACATGTTGTAGATGGTAAGCAATAATCTCCCAGTGCTGTGCACGTGCAATTGTAGATATTACTGCTCTTTATTGATAAAGTTCTACATCACACTCTCTTCTCTTGCCTCCTCTTCCCAAACACATCCCCAAGATAACAGGTATGTTCCTAATGGCTCTTTTTTTCTCCTGTGTCTTGATTAACTCACCTCAGATCTTAGTACCGCATTATTAGCTCTCCACGGCTCCTTTTTGATACTTTCTGGGTGTTCTTGCCTATATTTCAGTAGCACATGTGTATAATGTTGGCTGATTTTAGGCAGCATAGCCCTTAGCTCTTCACCGCCATCAGTGGTTATGGTGCTTCGCAAGAAACTTTATGAAAAATGAGTGTAAAAAAAAGGCAGCCTCCAGTATCTTAGAAACTGATAAGTACCGTTTGATAAACAAACTCAAAAATTATTCTTATTGCAAAAAAATGGAAAAAAATAAGTCCTCTAAGAAAATGCTTTTTAGCAGTACTTGGGCTTGGGACCCAAACTGAACTCTGTGGCTTGTAGTTACCTCATTTGTACGCCACTGAAACTGTCCTCACTATTGTAAATAATAAGAATAAAGATAACAGAGCTGCGTATTTTGCATAGGTGGTTTGGGTTTGACTTGGGCTTTTCATTTGCTACGTCCCAGCTTGGTTTCAGAAACCATTAACGTATCTATGCCGTTACCAGCTGATTTCTGCTCAGGAGGTGACTCCAGCTGCTTCAGCCCATGCTTTGGAAGTCGTTGCCTCGTCACCGCTCCCTGAAGATGTTTCCAGCTTAGACAAACTGCCCAAACTCGCTGCGGATGTTATGCGCTACCCCTTTTTTATATTTTCAATGTCACTTTTACCAGGCGAGCGGCCCGTGACAAACAACTGCAAGCGGTGTGCCAGCCGTAATGCAGATACTCTATATGCATATGACCCTTATCTTTTATAGCATAAACTATATTTGCGCCGTTGCCTGGGACGGGAGCACAAAGGCAGAGCGAGGAGAGAACTAACCCACCTGGCAAAGTGTTTCTGTCGCTTTTCCAGGGGGTTTATGGCAGCCTGGCCGTTCTGGGAGCCGCGGTGCAGACGGCTGTGCTCCGGGTCCCTGTTTCGGCGGGGCAGGAGCAGCATCTCTCTTCCCCATCACCCCTTCCTATGTCGCATAAAGCCCCCGGTGTGGCAGCAGAGAAAATAGCATCAAAACTAACTGAAAATATTATTCTTGGAGCAGCTCCTTCCCTGCCCTACGTGCCACAGCAAATTTCCCCATTCTTGGAATTATGTGTCATAAGTGAGAAGCCACCTGTTTTCCCCAAGAAACTCATTTTGAGCAAATAGTTTGCTACTAATTTAATTTTTTGCAGCCTAGTGAACTGCCTTGTATCCTGGGTAGAGTCCTCCAGCGCAGAGCAAGGTATTAATCTAACCGTGCTCCCAGGGGTTGTGCTGCCACACAGGGACTCTACAGTATCGTCAGCGTAAGGACGCAACGGCAGATCTCAGGACACTCATTCATTTTGGTACCGAACTAGCAATCCACTGATATTTTCCCTGCTAAAAATAATGGCCACAGCTTCTCAGAATTCACAGTCAGGAGTGATGGCTGAAAACCCCTGGGATGCTTTTGATGGGAGAAGGCTGGTGTGTTCTGCTGCAGAACCCCTTCCATCCAGTGGGATGTGGTGCAGGCAGGAGCGGGCAGGGAGGGGGCAGCCACCTGTTAGCCCTGCCATAAAGAGCCAGGGAGAAGTTGGGGACCTGAGGAGCTTCTCATCATGGCAAATGACGCCCGGCGCCGCACTGCGAAGGAGACTAACGATCAGCACGGCGGAGACTGAGCCCGAACCATAAACCAGGAGGATGCAGAGAGCGAGGGAGCCCCACGCAGCCCATATTGGCTCCTGAATATTTCATGGGTCGCACAAACCGTTCCTTTTTCCGCCGCTCCTTCCTGAAGCCTGCTCTCCTCTCCTCTCCTCTGCTCTCCTCTCCTCTGCTCTCCTCTCCCACCAACGCCGCTTTTCATTTGTCAGGAGTGATTACCCTTCCTTTCGGTTAATAACAGAGCTGAAATGCCCAGACCGGTGCTTGGGTTTATAAGCATCCTCGGCAACATCGTTGGTGATGTCAGCTCAGAGTATGCTAATTAATCTATGGTCCCTCTTCTGGCTGTTTCTGCAGTAACAGAGCAAAAATAATTTTAGGTTATGTATCAAGGCTGCCTGTTGTTTAGTTTTTATTGGCTTTCTCTCTCTATGGTGCAATGAACGACACAAAAAAGGCTTTACTTTCAGGGTGGGGGACGGACTCCAGTGTGGTGGGAGGCAGCGCCGGGATGGCGCTCCGCTCCGCAGAGAACCAGGATGCTGAGGATGCCATGGGGATGGAGATGGGGCTGTGGGGT